>JAUMHN010046822.1:0-28030 GCA_032360265.1 Heliamphora ciliata | reverse complement strand
ACCGGGATATGTCTCACTAGACGCTGGACGAAAAATTTATTGGGCCAAGTTTAAATGACTTAAATAATAATTTAAATTAGAATAATTAGAGTTAATTGGGAATGAATAATAAAAGAGATAGCAAGTAATTTGATAAAAGGTAAATGTAATATAAATATATTATAGTAAAAAATAAAATTTGAACGGCGAAGGAGAAAGTTATCCTTGGATCTACATAATCAGCTAGCCATGCAACTCAATCAACGCACCCGGAAACTATGCTAAAAAAATAACCCAGTTATGCTTGAATTATATTAAAGACGATCGAGAAAATTACTTATACATGAAGTTCTATATTTAACAATATCAATACATATACATATATATAATTTTTCAAAAATTTGGGGGCAGTACCGCCCGCCACTTTCCTCTGCCTTTGCCTATCCATGTCAACTATTCGCTTTTTCATCATCTTTGTCTCTATATGATGAAAAATTATTAATTGTTTTAAGGATAAGGCCACGTTTTTCTTAATCTTCATCATAACCACATAATTATGTGAATCTCTTATAATTAGGAATAAATCTCACATAATCATATGAGTTCCAAAAATATTACAGTACGGCGTGACCTTATACACAATAAAAAAAAAATTGGTCCTTTTGTTTTTAGAAATTCTGTTCATTCTTGCGAGTCTATGGTGTTTTCGTGAAAAAAGTGGTCCCTTGATGGCAATGCCCCAATGTGAAGTAAGATTTTGCAATAAAGTTATATATGACTGGGAAAGTGTATTAAAGGAGAACCACTTGTGGAGATATAAGAGACTTTATTTTAATTTTAATTGGACCCCGTTAATGAATGCTAAAATTAGTTCTCAAAAATTTATTGAGAGATACACGTAAGTAAATAGAGACGTCATACACAGATATCAAAAAATTAAAGAGAAAAGTACGTAATTTTTTTTTCTTTTTTGGGGGGAGGGGGGGGATTTTAAAATTAGTGGTAAGTCAAGCTACTTCCCTACCTACCTACTAAATGCCCACATTCTCCGCCAATTGCGATAGCCTTCACCCACTTAGTAGAATTATGTTTATTCAAAAAATTGTAGGTTTTTCAGGGAAAGAAAAGATGTAACTCCTCCCCCCATCCCATTCTTTTTCCATTCACCCAATCACAAATCAATTAAGATTTTCACAGATTTTCATACCGCCCTTCAATATTATTTTCTCTTTCCCTATCCAATAAAATGGGCACCTACTTTGATTTGAATTGCTACTTCATTTCAACCATTAAAATGTGAGTATCAATAATAATTCACGAGAAAAAAGAAGAGTTATTAATGATTAGTTCTTTTTTAGGAGGCTGTAAGAGTTTCAGTTTTATCAGATTTTGTGTTGTGTTTAGTTTTTTTTTTTTTAATATAATCAATTGTTGGTTTAAAATACCCTCATAGATTTGATCAAATATGAATGCATATTTAGCAATTAAAATACCATAATTTTATGGAATCTATTTCTCATTAGGCCATAATTTTAGCGTCCATTTGTTTGATTCTTATCTTGAAACCGTACTCCCCTTGGTTTGGAGACTTCATGTTTTGAAAATTAAATCTCAGCAAACATTTTGTGAGTTCATTATCTTGAAATCATGAAAAACTAGAATGAAAAATAGATTTTTCCAATTTTGAAGATGTTACCTATCATTTTGGGGTTAATCACAAACATTCATCGTTAAATTATTTTACTTTATACAAGGTGATTCTCTACCATTGTTCATCATGTTATCATTTCGAACTCAAGGCCACCACTATGTGGTCCAACGTTTGCCATGTTAAGGTACGCATTCGAGAAATTGAAGATCCCTTTTGGAATTTTTGGGTATATTGAATTTGTACGATTAGGGTTCTAGGAATTGTTGAGTTTTGAGTTAGGGTTGACGATTGAAGGTTTAAGTGTGTCGATTGATGGTTGTGGGCTGACGATTAAAGGTTTAGGCTTGTCGATTGAAGGCTTTGGGTTGACGTTTGAAGCTTGTAGGTTACCATTTGAAGGTTTTCAGTTACCGATTGAAGCATCAACAAGAGAGCAATGTCTGAAGATGTGTTGCAACAACGTATCTAAAGAATACGGGATTAGGACCAAGGTTAGAGTGAGAAGCAATGAGGACGAAGGTCAAAGATTTACGGAGAACGTTTCTTCCATTTTTGTAGACAACCACCCAAAGCAAATAGGTCAAGAGTGGCTTCGTAACATATTCAATTAGTGTGGATCGGTGGCTAACACCTTTATACCAAAGAAGAGTATTCAATTAGTGTGGATCGGTGGCTAACACCTTTATACCAAAGAAGAGGAGGCAACAAAGTAATACAAGATTTAGCTTTGTTAGTTTTTGGGACCATAGAAATGCAATCAAAGCTATTTAAAACTATGATGGAGTATCGTGCTTAGACAGAAAACTAGCTAGGTCCGAAGAAAGGGTATGAACACAAAAATTCGACTGTCAATGCTTATGGAAGTCAATTTCTAAGGAGAGCAGGTAGGATTTCTGAGGTATTATCACTGATATTGAAGCCTAAAGCTAAGGATCCTTGGGTGGAAGAGAATGAGGTGGTCGTGGTAGAGGAGACTGATGAGGAGTGGGTTAAGAGCTTTACGATTGGTATAACCAGTGACCACAAAATCATAGCTGGGGAGTCCATGATATCGCCATTAAACCTTTGCGAGGTGCTAAGGTTCTATTACAGTTCTCTGATATTGATGTGAAAAGATAATTTTTCTTAGATGCTATGGATTGGCTAGCAAATTGGTTCTAGGCTGTTTATGAGTAGAGCTACAAGGAATACAATCATACGACAAGAGTATGGGTTCATGTCGAAGGGGTTCCACTACATGCATGGAATGAAAATAGTTTTGCAAGAATTGGTGGGCAATGGGGTGAAGTGATTGGAGTGGATGAAATAACAAGTAGGAGGCAAGACATTGAAGTCGAAATGTGTTAGTGTCCACTGATTTAGTGAGCTCCAATAATCAATTTTGTCAGCTCAAAGTTGGTAATTTTAGTTATCCCATCAAGTGTTGTGTGAATATGGCTTTCAAAATTTGTTATTATGGGGGGCCCTTTAGGAGGGAAAAGGGTCTCATGTGTGAACTCCAAGGATGCTTCGTCTTTGTCTCCCTCCTACTTTGGAGAGTGCTCTACGTCTAAAGAAGTTGATGAAGAAGAGCAAGCCATGGTTGCTAAGGAAAAGTCCTTGGAAGGACTCATTGATAAACACTTAGAAAGGAAGGAGATAAGGATATGAATTTGATAAACCAAGTTAAGGAGTCGATTTCAGATGCTGAAGCCAAAGAAAAGTTTTTAAAAGGTCTTATTGATGGAGGCTTGGAAGAGAAGGAGATAGAGGACATGAATTTAATTAGCGAAGTTGAAGAATCAATTTCTGATCTTGAAGTCAAGAATTCAATTAGTAACATGATTGGGAAAAGACCATTCAAGGAAACTTGCGGGTCAGCGGATGTTGCAAAATGGGTGATAGCAAAAAAGGTTGGCCAGCTTGGGAAAGCAGTATGTCAGATGCAAGGAGCTGGTAAGGGTGAGATACATCAGGATATGAGCAATTTCATGAACCCAAGGTTGCTAGAGGCAGGATTTTCATTGAGGTTTATGATTTAAATGAAGACTTGCAAGAAAAAGGGATCACATCTGTAGACATACCAAATGGAAAGGAAGTCCAACACCCTCCAAAATGAGGGAGGAAAAAGAATAAAAATATACTGATCGAATTAGGCCTACTTAGCTTGAAAAACTGCGAAAAGATGGGCAAACAGAAGAGTAGTAAAAAGGCTAAAAATCCTAAGGGAATGTTTTCGAGGGGTAGACCAGGTGCATTAGATATCTATTATTTTTAAAAAAATATTATTTTTCTTTTTAAAATAGAAAATCCAAGATATCCGAGCACGTTTAAAAAAAATAGAGTTACCACTCGATTTTTGAGAAAAATCAAGAAAAACAAAAAGAAAGCCACAGGTCTTTTAAAATACATAACTAGAGAAAAGAGGGTTTGGGGGCTAAGGTACGAAAAGGGAAGGAGTTAGGCACCCTTTTCTCCCAACTGTGAGATTATCCTCTACTTTGTCATTATTGATTCTTGTTGTAAACTTTATAAAGGTAACATGTATAGAATAGGATATTAAAGAGAGTCTATACAAAAGCAGACAAAGAAATAAAATCTTAACTACAGTCCTAAGGGTCATGCGACATGGTTTTCATTCATAAACATGCCACACGTATAGTTTGAGCAGATCAAAGAAAAAATCATGCGATGAAAAACTAAATGAAGCAAGAAAAAGCCTATGGGTCATGCAACAATGTTTATGTCTCTAACATGCTATATACAAACTGTACAGAAAGAACAGAAGAGATTTGAACACTGTTTTTAAGTTACTGGATATACAGAAAACTCACGACTGTAGCAACAAATGTTGCAGCCGTGATAAAATAAATTACAAAACAGACGGCCATGACAAAAATAGGGTTACCGCTAGAAACTAAAATGCAGAATGTTGCGGCAGTGGCAACCAAAGGTTGCAGCCAGGATATTTTTAAGGTCTAAAAGATTATGCAAAGTCCAAAACAAACACAAATGAATGAGATACTTAGAACAGATACCATAGCCCACTTTGTCAATGCTAGATCGACTATCCCTCATCCCCCACAATAGCATTACTACCAAAAGAAATGAAGGAAAAGGTATAGAACATTAAAATAAATAACAGGAGGCTTGAAACACATTTTCATGTCACTATTCTCATCAAAAACATCGGGGCCGTAACAAGGGAATGTAGCGGCCATAATGAAAATGGTGAGAAAATGGGGCGGCTAAAATAACAAGCGGCCATTACTTTAAGTTCAACAAAACACACGGCCGTGACAACCAAATGTCGCGACCGTTATGTTTTTAAAACCACAGAGAGTTTTTGAGTGTCCAGTGTGCTAGTGAATACAAAAACGAATTGAAATATACTATTCTATGCAAATCAGAGAGTTACAGACATACTATTTAATAAAGAAAACTCATATAAACATGCTTTTGATTGAAATGAATAACGAAATGACAATTAACTAAAGGAAACCTCAACCACGACACCCTCGGGGGAGAGAAGATGAGGGTTTATAGAAATATCATGATTTCCTAAGGTTAACTCCTGTGAATATCCACCTCGAATGCCTCATCGGATGTAAGAATCGAGTACCACCAAACCAAATGTGCTCCGAAGCCTCACTAATGCAAGCAAGGTCAAGGATTAGGCTCGAGAATGTATATCGGGTGTATCAGAGTATCGGCTGGGAATCAAAATCGACAGAATTTTGTTATCCAGGTTACTTCCTTCTCATTTATATGAAGAACGTTACCTATTTATAGGCAATGTGGGAGGCCAAACATCCTCTGGGATGTTGCTACCTAGCTCAAAAGGTGTTAGTGGCGGCCGCTACCTTTTTGCTTTTGTACAGTATCAGTCGCTATCTTTATGGCAATAAAAAGGACAGTCGTGACTTTTAAAAATCACGGCTAGGCTTAGGGTTTTAGGAAAGTGGTGGCCCTGAGAACCAATTGTGGCGGCCTGCGTTAGGATCCCAAAAAGGTGGCGGCTGTAAGAGTAAGGACATAACCTGAGCTTGAGTTTTTGAAAATTGTAAAGTTTAAGATGTCACGGCCTGAAGGTTATTGGTGGTTTCTTGGGTTTTGAGCCGAATTCTTGACTTTTCTTGCCTGGCAATATCCTTGAGCACAATTTCTATGTTTTCGTTATTGGAGAGCATTCGAGGTGGGTGCCTAGGATTCAACTTGGTCAAATTAGGGTGTCTACAGTTGCCTCTCTTTGACAAAGCTTGCAACAACTTGTGGTGCAAGGGAATGTCAAAGCTCCAAAGACAGATCAATTGAACAAGCCGCCAATCATAGGCATAAATAAAACATATTAAAAGTTATGGTCAAACTCGAATTTCCATCGAGCTTTCTGCGTACCCCTGTTACAAGAGATCAGACCGATCGTAGTTCATGGGGCAATGCATATGATATAAAGTAGGCTAATCATGATGCATGGCAGATATTACATGGTGCAAATAGGTAAAATATAGATATGCATACATTTAAGGTCGTAGCATGAATCGAAAATCATCAAATATCAGTTTTAGGTCATGTGTGGGACCGAGAAGGTAGAAAGGGCATTTTTATTTCATGCGAGGACCGAATAGCCTGTTTAAGGTCGTGAGAAGGACTGGACGAGATAGACATCAGTTTTAGGTCATTAAAGGACCGAAGGGGCGTTTTAAGGTTGTGTGGAGACCGAAGAGTCAATTTAAGGTCTTGAGGAGGACTGATCGTTTTAAGAGTAGTTTTAGGTCATGTGAGGACTGGATGATCAGTTTAAGGTCACGAGAAGGACCAAAGGGGTATGTATCAGTTTTTAGGTTATGAAAGGACTGAAGGGTCAGTTTAAGGTTATGAGGAGGACCGATCATTTTAGGGGCATCTTTAGGTCATGCAAGAATCGAAAAGTCAGTTTAAGGTCGTGAGGAGGATCGATGACATACATATCAGTTTTAGATCATGAAAGGACCAGATGGTCAGTTTAAGAACCGATTGTTATAGGGGCAATTTTATGTCATGCATGGACTGGAGGGTCAGTTTAAGGTCATGAGGAGGACCGATGAGATACATATTAGTTTTAGATCATGAAAGGACCAAAGGGTTAGTTTAAGGTCATGAGGATGATCGATCGTTGTAGGGCCAGTTTTAGGTCATGTATGGACCGGATAGTCAGTTTAAGGTCATGATAAGAACCGAAGAGATATATATTAGTTTTAGGTCATGAAAGTGTTGGAGGCAAACTACCAAGATCATTAACGATTTCTCAAAATATAAAAACTGAACGGGCAATCGCTAAAATAGGCTCCAAATAAAAACTTTTTGATGTCGTACGATAAAAAATAAAACATGAGCCACCACAGTTATTTCAAATGAATACCTTTTGGTCGATTCTCCAACTACGAACTTTAATTTTTCGAGTTGAAACTCTGGTCAGACCTTCTACTATATTCCCGATGCGATTCCTAAACGTAATGTGAGCTACGATCATTCGAGAACTAAAACCGGCAGAATCTAGACAATTTTAGTTTTGAAAGACCACTTATGAATTTGGTTCAGCCTACCCTCATATTTATAGGGTTACATGAAGGACTTCTACAGTAATTATGATATTGACTTCTAGTGTCACCCAGATACCCATCCAACGATTTTTACAAATATGCAAATCTCTCATCGGTTTATGTAATTATGAACCTTACAGCGGTTTCTATAATTTTTATAAAATACTAAATTACATATCACTAAAGAACTATAACTGCACTCTTAGCCATAATCTCAAGACCAATTTGCATTGAGCTCTGTTATTAAATGCTTAACTCTTCTTCTCACGTTAAAATTTCTAATCCCCGCTAATTAAATTTAATTACTGACAATTTAATTTAATCAGCATTTTTAAAATTTTCTTAAACTCTTTCGCTTAACTTATTTAACCGCCGAATAATCAAATTCACCTACAAGGTTTAGCCCGATCAAAACTTATAAACTTCTTTAAGGGGGTATCGTCAATCCCGAACAATCGAGACGTGAATTCCGTCAATAATTAATACTCACCATATAATTAATACTGCTATCTAACTTAATGGGATTATAGACCCATAAAAGATCGCACCCTCTAATGAATCAAAATAACGAATATAAATATACGTAAATAATAATTATTTTGAGATTAAGAGTATAAGCATTTATAAAAACCTTCGAGTGTAAATTAATTTATATAGTCAGTATAAAATTAATTACCCTAATGTAGTCCTATTCAATACACACAAAGTGTACTAACACAGCGAGTCGAAACAATAGACGACGCTATTATCTGTTCCCTGTAACCAAGACAGGCCTACTAAAACTCTGCGCTACAATCGTACCGATGGTTTGTCCAATTCTATCTAAACTGTGAACAACTTATATTCTGTAAAAACCTATAATCTGGTATTCAGTGTGCAAGCTGTACTTTATACACCAGATAAAATACTATACAAAATAAAGGACATCTGTGCATAAAATTAAAAAAATCATATTGCATACATTGCACATTAAGATTCTTATAAAATAAAAAAAATTAGTTTTATTAAAATAAAATTAAATACTAAAATCAAATAAAATTCATGATTTTCAGTATACAATCCTAACAATCTCCTATTTATACTCAAAATTATGCTGTCATATATCTGACTCACATACCGTCTACATAACTATCAAAAGTCTTAGCTGGTAAACTCTTTGTAAAAAGATCTACAAGGTTGTCTCCTGATGCAATCTTGATCACAGTAATATCACCCCTCTGTACAATTTCTCGTATCAGGTGGTACTTACGCTCAATGTGCTTTCCTTTTTTGTGGACTCTTGGCTCCTTCGAGTTTACAACTGATCTGCTATTATCATAATAAAGTGTAATAGCCGATTGAACTGAAGGCACCATATCTAGATCCAACAGGAAGTTCTTAAGCCAAACAACCTCCTTAGCTGCTTTAAAAGCTGCCACGTACTCAACCTCCATGATAGAATCAGCAATGCAGGACTGTTTGATACTTCTCCAACTAATAGCTCCACCTCCTAAGGTAAACACATATTTTGAGATAGACTTACGAGAATCTTTGTCTGACTGACAATTCGAGTCTGTGTACCCTAAAGGTACTAGACTATCTATCTGGTAAATCAACATATAATCCTTAGTATTTTTTAGATACTTGATTATAATCTTTATTGTAGTCCAATGCTTCTATCTTGGGTTAAACTAATATCTACTAATCATGCCAACGACAAAGCAGATGTCGGGTCTAGCGTAAAGTATAGTATACATTAGGCTTCTTACTGTCGAAGTATAAGAAATCGTCTTCATTTTCTCTATCTTATCAGGTGTCTTAGAGCACTCATCCTTAAATAGAGTGATTCCATACCTGAAAGGGAGAAACCTTTTCTTAAAATCCAGCATATTAAAATGAGCAAGAATGTCATCAATATACTTTTTTTGCAATAAGCCCAACTTCTTTTATTTTTGATCTCGCAAAAGCTTGATCCCGAGAATGTGATTGGCTTCTCTCAAGTCATTCATATCGAACTACCCAGATAATCATAATTTTACCGAAGATAACACCCCCACATCGTTTCTGATGAGTTAGATGTCATCTACATAAAGTACTAAAAATACTACTATGCTTCTGTCACGCTTCTTATGCACACAGGACTTATCTGGACTCTGATCAAAACCATAAGACTTTATGGCTTGATCAAATTGAGTATTCCAAGACCTTTATGCCTGTTTAAGTCCATAAATGGATTTCTTAAGTTTGCACAACATGTGCTCTTGGCATTTTGCTATGAAATCGTCTGGTCGTATCAAATAGATACAGTCGTCAAGACTTTAATTAAAGAAAGCTGTCTTGACATCCATTTGTCAAATTTCGTAATCAAAATGAGCAACAATGGATAAGAGAATTCGGATAGACCTAAGTTTGACTATCGACGAAAAGGTTTCTTTATAATCGATTCCTTCTTTCTGAGTGAACTCTTTTGCAACAAACCTACCTTTGAAGGTTTCAACCTTTCCGTCTGCTCCTCTCTTTCTCTTATAGATCCACTTACATCTAATAGATTTTATCCCTTTGGATGGTTCTACAAGTTTTTATACATGATTAGAATACATAGATTCCATCTCTGAATTCATAGTCTTTTGCTAAAGATCTGTATCTTTATCCTGAAAGGCTTCATTGTAGTTACAGAGTTTGGTATCCAGTTTTGTCGGGATCCTGTCAATAGACTCTCCCAAGAACATGTACCGATCAGGTTGATAAATAACTCTAACACTACGACGAGGTACTACCTGCGTTTGTGTACTAGCAGTAACACGCTGTGCAAAATCTAAACCCTATACACTATTACCCACATACTCGTCTAGCATGTTAATGGTAGCACCTTGTTCATGATTTGCACTTGTCCCGATAATCCTCCCACTACGACGAGGCAATAAGATATCAGTGACTTGTGGTTTCTCTTCCGTTCTACTAGTATTTCCTCTCATTTCTTTCAAAATAATTTTAATTTTGGGCATGTGATTCATAATATAATTCTCTTTCAAGAATCGGGTATTGATGCTAACAACAACCTTCTTATCCTTAGGATTATAAAATAAATCACCCTTCGTTCCCTTGGAATATCCCACAAAGAAACAGACTTCTGTCCTCAGTTCCAACTTACCCGTGTTTTCTTTCAGCACATGTGCTGGACACCCCTAAACCTGAATATGTCTCAGACTAAGTTTACGCCCAGTCCACAATTCTGTGAAAGTAGAAGGTACTAATTTAAAAGGTACCAACTTCAAAATATAATCCGTTGTCTCTAATGCAAGTCCCCAAAACGAATCGGATAATCCTGAACAACTCATTATAGACCTTACCATCTCCATAAGAGTCCTATTCCTTCTTTCTGCTACACCATTCTTCTGCGGAGGGCCTAGTGCAGTCAACTAGGATATAATTTCTTCTGATGACAAGTAGTCCCTAAACTCTCTAAAAAGGTACTTTCCATCACAGTCGGATCATAGTGATTTAATACTTTTACCTAGACGCTTCTCCGTCTCCGTCTTGAATTTCTTAAATTTTTCAAAACTTTCAGACTTATAGTGCATCAGGTAAATATATCTACACCTTGAGTAGTCATCAATGAAATTGACAAAGTACTCAAAGGTACCTCTACCCCGAATTATCATAGGACCACACACATCAGAAAGAACCAGTTCTAACAATTCTTTAACTCTGTAGATTTTGGTTGAAAATGATCTCTTGGTCATCTTACCCTCTAAGAAGAATTCACAGACTAGAAGTGCCTCTACTTCTAATGAACTCAAAGGTCCATCTTCTACCAGTCTATTTATTTATTTTAGATTAATATGACCTAAGTATAAATGCCAAAAAAATATTTAATTCATTAAAGAAGGAAACTTTCTCTTATATGATAAATTAGATGTGTTATTCAATTCAGTCAGTTGCGGTATAGAAGAGATTAGAGTAATAACAAAAAGATCATCCACCAATGTACCAGAACGGATAACCCGTTTATTATCCTTAATAACCACAGAGTTATGAAAATAAACTAAATATCCATCCTTAACAAATCTAAAAATGAAAACTAAGTTCCTTCTAATGAAAGGTGCATAAAGACAATCTCTTAATATTAAAATTCGATCTCTACTAAAACTGAGAGTGAAATCTCCCACCACAACTGCTGTCACCTTTATATTACTGTCCATATGCAGATAAATCTTTCCATCACTAAGTTGTCGAATTTTCTAGAATCCCTGTAATGAATTGTAGACATTTATAGTGGCTCCGTATCTACACACCAGGTACCGGTAGATAACACCGTCAAATATGTTTTCATAACTAGTGAATAGAAATTAGCCTATTTGTTCAGCTTGCTGAGATAAACTAAACATTACTTTTTCCAGTGCCGTGTCTAGTTGTAGTAAAAACATATGTTTTTCGGCTTTTTCACACCAATCCGTGGGCCACTAACTACCTTGAAAATCATGCCCCCCGTTTCTGAACATTTTTCTTCTTCATGTCTTTCGGTCCAGAGGAAGAACCATTTTCAGAAACAAACACATTTCTTGACATTGAAGGAATACCCTTGGTAGTTAAAGCTATATCCGAGTTACTTTTTCAGTCAACAAAATTCGATCTCGTTAGTTTATTTTCTTTGAGTATTGATGCAAGTGGATTGAAAGTCATTTTAATTCTGAGAATCACATAATTAAAAATAATCATTAATTATGACGAGCAAAATTTTAAATGTATTTTAATTTAGTTCTCTCTTCCATTAAAAAAATTCGCCAGTAGCCTGGTACCCTCTACTATTAAAAAAATTCGCCAGCAGCCTGGTACCTTGTGAATAGCATGTCTCGATAGGAGGATGTCTACTATCCATCGTTTGTCCAGACAGGTCAATTCCTATTAATTTTACTATCTAGGCAACTGACCATGTCAAGTAAAATTAAATAACTGATATAACTTCGATTTAGTAGATAATAGTAGTAATTCAGATAGAGATGATACTATTATATACAATTAAGTGTTAACCACTATCTAATCCAAAATCAATCCCTTCGCAATGAATCTTTCAAATGGAGAAGTGATCTTCAGATGGAGAGGTGATTCACACTAACAATTATCCAGAATTATTCTTGAAGGAGGTTTGTACTGATAATACCGCAATTAATCTATCCGATAGAGAGGAAGGCCATACTGTCAATACGCAAAATTAATTACATCGCCTATAAACTGGTGAAGGAGACCCCGAAATTTATATGTGGATAAATTTTTTCACCCGCTTAGATTTTTAAAAAAAAATTGAGGGTTATAAAAATTTATTTAATTAAAATAAATTTATTAAGTTCGAAAATCACACCATCTGAAAGAATTTAAAATATCTTTCTATGTACACGATTCCAAAGATTCTGATTTGTCAAACTATGTTTTCATGTTTTAATGCATAATAAATAAAATATCCAATAAATACACATTTTTTCTTTAGCTTTTTAGCTAAGGTAGTGATTAAAGGTATTTTATTATTTTATTTTTACATCACACATTTTTCAAAATTAATAATTTATTAAGATTAAATATTTTTTTATTTAATTAACTCAAAATTTGAAATTAATTTTAACGTTTTTTCAAAATATTCGATTTAATAAAAAATCATCTTAAACGTATTATTTTGTAAAATATAAAATATCTAAAATTTTTCTATTTAATTAAAAACTTTTAATTAAAAAAACTTAATTTTATTTTTCTTTACAAAATTTTAATTAAAACTGAATTTTTCGAATTAGTTAAATTAATAGGAATATATAAAATAGATATGCATCATCCACGTAATTTAAAAGAATATAAATATAAGTTACGTATATATCCTAGTTTTATGATCAAAATAAAACTCTAAAGAGTTTTAATTTTCTACAAACAGATAAGCTTCCTGTCTTTCAAACCTTACAGAAAGCTGATTATTGGCATCCGAATCCTACTAAGATTCTTTGATAATCAGTATTACAGATATACAACACATTTCATATAAGTTATCATCAGAAAAATAGTCGCCAAGGCCCCGAGCCATCAACCATCACCGTTGGCCAAACCACCAGCCCAATGCCAGCCTGCGCCACCAAATTTTCGAGGTCGTTTCGGTTTCATTAGATCTTCGTTTTTGTCCCCATTTTTTCTAAAATGTAGCTAACGAAATATACTATTTTCTATCAAAAAATTTGGTCGAAAACAGCCCAAAAAATAGGCTTTGATGGCTTCCAAAACACAAAAAACACTACTGTCCCACAACAGCACTGCACCGCCAACTTTTCAAGACCGTTCCGGCCTCATCCGAACTCCATTTTTGTCCCGTTTGCTTTGAAACCAAGCTAACAAAATATAATATATTTTTGTAAAATAAATTGGATACGAAAACAACTTGAAAATAGCAATCAAAAGCCCGCGAAGTCGCTGTGCCGCACTACCCACCGTTACTGTTGTTGTGTCGCTTGTTTCAGCTTGTTCCGTGGTTGTTTTGACTCCCGTTTTTCACTGATTTTAGCACTGATATCCAGCAATATAATACCTTGAAGAATGCCTTAAAAACAATCTCGAAAAGCCTCGAAACGGAGTCCTGAAATAGCCCGGACCATCGACTATTGTTGCCGCCCATGCCGCCACCTTTCAACTATTTTTGGTTTAGGTTTTTACCATGTTTTTGAATTATTTTTCAGCTTATTTTACTGCTATTTTTGTTTAAAAAATTTCTCAATACTCATCCCGAAAAAGTCGCAAAACCATGCAAAAAATGGGTCCCGACCCGCCGGACAAAGCCGCTGCATGTTCTTTATGTCCTTAGATATTCAAACCTATTCTTAAATATTTTAAATAATATTTAAAAATAAATAAGAAATTTTACATTAAAAATTTATGTACCAAAGGCTCACATTCGAACTAAAAAACTTAAACTATCACGATCAATCCTCATAATTAAAAAATAAATTATAATTATCATTCAACAATTCAATCAAATATAAATAAAATAATAATCATAAAATCAGGATTAGAATACCTGCAAAATAAAGTTAGTATAGTTCTAAATTTACCCGGCCCCTCGATTAATCGTAAACATAATTAAAATGGCTCTAATACCAATTGTTGGAGGTAAACTGCCAAGATCATTGAATTGTAAATGATTTTTTAAAAAATAAAAACTGGACAGGCAATCACCGAAACAGGCTCCATATAAAAACTTTTTAATATCGAATGATCAAGAATAAAACTCGTGCTACCACAGTTATTTCAGATGAATATCTTTTGAACGATTCTCTAACTATGAACTTTGATTTTCAAAGTTGAAGCTCTGGTAAAACCTTCTACTGTATTTTCGATGCTATTCCCGAACGTAGTGTGGGTTACGATCATTTAAAAACTGAAACCGACAGAACCTGGATAACATTAGTCTTGAAAGACAACTTATGAATTTAGTTCAGTCTACCCGCATATTATAGGACTACAGTAGGGACCTGTGAAGTAATTATAATATAGACTTCTAGTGTAACCCAAATACCCATCCAGTAGTTTCTGCAAATATGCAAACTTCTCAGCGGTTTCTGTAATTATAAACCTTGCAGCGGTTTCTATAATTTTCAAAAACACCAAATTACAGTTTATATCACTAAATAACTGTAACTGCACTCTTAACCATAATCTCAAAATCAATTTGTATTGAGCTCCTGTTATTAAATATTTAACTCTTCTTCCCATGTTAAAATTTCTAATATCCGTCAATTAAATTTAATTACTGATAATTTAATTTAATCGACATCTTTAAAATTTTTTATACCCTTCCGCTTAACTTATTTGACCGCCGGATAATCAAATCCACCTATAGGGTTTGGCCCGATCAAAATTTATAAGCTTCTTTAAGAGGATATCGTCAATCCCGAACAACCGATATATAAATTATGTCAATAATTAATATTTACCATATAATTAATACCACTATCCAACTTACCGGGACTATAAACTCATAAAGATCACACCATCTAATGAATCAAAACAACGAATATCAAATATACGCAAATAATAATTATTTTAGGATTAAGAGTATAAGCATTCATAAAAACTTTGAGGTGTAAATTAATTTATATGGTCAGTTCAAAATTAATTAGTCCAATGTGGTCCTGTTCAATACACACAAAGTGTACTAGCACAGTGAGTCGAAATAATAGACGATGCTATTATTTGTTCCCTGTAATCAAGACAGACCTACTAAGACTTTGTGCTACAGTCGTACCGATGGTTTGTTCAATTCCATGTAAACTGTGAACAACAACTTATATTCTGTAAGAACCTATAATTTGGTTTTCTGCGTGCAAGCTATACTCTACACAACAGATTAAATAATATACAAAATAAAGGACATCTATGCATAATATTACATAATTGATATTGCATATATTACTCATTAAGATTCTCATAAAATAAAAAAATTAATTTTATTAAAATAAAATTAAATACTAAAACCAAATAAAATTCACGATTTTCAGTATACAATCCTAACAAAAAGGACTACAGGGTCAGTTTAAGGTCATGAAAAGAACCGATTATTGTAGGGGCAGTTTTAGGTCATGTATGGACCGGAGGGTCAGTTTAAGGTCATGAAGCAGACCAAAGAGATACATATTATTTTTAGGTCATGAAAGGACCAAGAGGATTTGTTTAAGGTCATGAGGAGGACCGAAGCAGTACAGGGTAGCTAAAATCTTATGAGGTACTTACAAAAGAAGAGTTCTGGCTAAACAAACCAATACAAGGGTCGCAATCGCTCGAGGATTGATGTTCAAAAGAGAGGGGGGAGCAAAAACCTATGGTTGTTACTTCTCAAAGTAGCAACTTACACTATTTGCCTTAGGTTATTCGCGGCTTGGAGATGCAAAGTGTGTGGCCATTAGAAACTCTTGGCAAACATGGTAGTCGTGAGTTTAAAATGTAGCGGCTTGAGTTCAGATGTCGTGGCCGTGAGTTTTTAAAGCTCCGAATCTTGCGACCGCGAGGTCGATAGCAAAACAAAGGGCTAGGGTGGTTCCAAAAGCTCATTCACACAAGTAAAAACACCGAGCTTCTCTCTCTCAACTCTATCATTTCTCTCATCCCTCTCACTCTCTCAACTCTCTCACACTCCTAACTCTCATCTTCATCATGTTTACACTCTCGATTCTCCCATTTTTGCACTTTGCTATAGCCGGGGGCAATTTTAGATTCATTGGCGATGATATAGTCGGCGGTGGAGGCAGCGCATGTGGTGGCGGTACTAGAGGAGGCACAGGTGGTGGCATTGGATCGAGCGATGAGGATGATGTTGCGATTAGAGCCGTTGGCCAGGGAGGTGGCGACGACGACGTGGTTAGTGGTGCGGGGGGTGAGGATGAGGACCTATTAGAGGGTGGTGCTCCTGGTATGCCAGAGCACTTTGATCCTAAGACCAATTATTCACTCAACCATCATTTGCAGAGGCCGTCTATGAAGCGATTTCCTATCCCGAAAGTGGCTGCGGAGTGTGAGGTTCCTCTCCGGCGTCGCCAGGATCATCTTTTTGGTAGGAACCTCAAGGTAAATCGAAACTTGATCTTTATGCATTTCATACATTGAAAGTTAATCGAACTCAGTTGCCTCGTCGTCTTTGTTGATATTTGAATTGCGTTGAGCTTGATATTCAGACAGTCGGCTCGAATTTGAATTTTGCATATTGGATTTGGGACTTGAACTTGGTATGTTTGGACGTGATTAGGTTAGACCTCATCTTAGGAACTAGGTTAACTTGAGATTGAAAATAAGAGTTTTAGATGTCAGATTGAAGTTGATCTTTGAGAGTTTGGATTTTAAGTTGAAACTGATCTTGTCGAATTTTTTAAGTGAATTGAATTGGTTGGATCTTAGAGTTTTGGAACCTAATGTTTAAAACTTGTGCTGGGGCGGGTTAGTTTTTGATTTGGGTTAAATTTGAACTAGATTTGAGCAAAATTTTTGAATTTTAGGTTAAACTTTTGAAGGTGATTTTGAGATTTCATGAAGTGAATCATTGGTTTGGAGTTTCATTTTTCATTTGAAACAATTTGGTTTTGACGACGTTTTCACATTTGAAATGGATTGAGTCATATTATATTTTCCGCAACAAAAATAGATTCTGGATTGAAAAGGAGTCACATCATATTGGAATTCGGGTTTTAAATTTTGAGGGAAGTTTGGGCTACATATGGTTGTTTTGGGATTTGTTTGGCGGATTTGTTGTCTTAATTATCGTTCGTTAATAGAGAATTCTATTTTAGTTATCTTATTGCACATTTTGATTTTGATTTTGTTATTGTTTCTGCTTACTGATTCGTTTTGTTCTGTTTTGCATTTTAGGTGGGGCTTCGTATTCGAGGCTTTGGAGGTTCTTCTGACGTACTAGCATGGAACACAATCCTGCCTCCTCTGTAGAGTTGGTGCAATCCCAAGAGGGGAGTGAATTGGGTATACAAAAATTGTGTCAAGATTGACCCAATTAAAAACACGTGCAATTCCAAATGTCCACAAACAATCTCATCTAATCTCTAACATACAATTTGAAGCATATATGAAATTAAAGTGCGAAAAATAAAGAGATAGAGTTAGAAAGATATGACACCAAGATTTATAAGGTTCGGCACTCCGGCCTACGTCCTTGCCTCTAGCAACACCGCTTTGAGGATTCCACTAGTTCCTCCTTCAATAGGTGGAGAGGCCTCTCTCCTTCAAATAGGCGAAGAAGCTTTTCTTGAGAATATTTTCTCCTCAAGTTACAATCCTTCCTTATAGGCGGAGATATCTCTCTCCTTCAGTATGCGGAGATGCCTCTCTTGAGATATCACCTTCTCAAATACAACAAGAATACAATAGAAATTGTACAAGAATTTGTTCTTTTAGCGAGAAAATGAATACAAGATGAAGCACACTAATTTTCACTCCAAATGATATATAAGTGAAAGCTCAATGGAGAATTTCTAAAGTTTTCTCTCAAAATATGAACAAAGAATCAAATATTTGAAGCACAAAATGAATTTATATGAGAGAGTCAGATTGAGGGCTTATTCCTATATTTTCCGGAGCTCAAATGCGGTATTTATAGGACAAAAATCTTAACTAGTCATTGCGCTAAATGAGAAAATTTTAAACTAGCTGTTGCAGCCCAAATTCAAAAATTTGCCGACTCAGTCGACTGACTTGGGAGGTTCAGTTGACTGAATACATTCAGTTGCCTAAAATAGGTAGTTCAATCAACTGAACTCGATTGCACTGTTGTCCCGACTTTAAACGACCATAACTCCTTCATCCAAACTCCGAATAGGGTCATTCTTCTGTTCAAATTGAAGCTCCGAGAGTTTACTTTCCAATGGTTCAAATCTCATAACAAAATTCATTATTTACAAAAAGTAATGACCAAAATACCGAAGGTACGTCAATTTTTTTCACACACTTTTTTGCATATTTTTTACCGAACTTCTTTTGAAATATTTTGAAACACATTTTATACTTTGAAAATGATTTTCTATGAAATATTAAGCACCTAGGGTCCAACTAAGGTTATCAATGAGTTTTCACAAATATAACTAATAGTATGTGAATTTATATAAGTTCCTAAATTCAATTTACTTGAAATTCTTCGAGTCCTTCAAATCTTTTTATTTTCTTCTTGGTTTTCTCGTGCTCCATGGATCTTAGCCGCTTGAATAAGATCTTCATGCTTCATAGCTTTCATTTTGCATTCTCAATTGTGCTTAACGTTAAACTCCTGTAAACTCACTTAATTGCACAATTAGAACCTTTGTTTGTTATCATCAATAGAACCTTTGTTTGTTATCATCAAAATGGATGTTGAAGCCTTGTTTAAGCCAACAATCTCTCCCTTTTTGATGATGACAAACAACGAGTAAAAAAGAGATTGTCTTTACAAGGCTCCATCTTACAATATGCATATAATCAAGATATTCAACAATATAAGGCAATTAAAAGCATGGTTTAAATTTTCAAGTGATAAACATTTAAGTTCAAATTGACCAAAAACTCCCCTTATTTATTATATCCCCCCTTTTTGACAAGATTTAAATATTAAGTTAAGTACATACTCTCCCTCTTTTTCCCATATCAAAAAGAATGTAAAAATGATATTCATTTTGCTCATACATTCTCCTCCTTTTGACATCATTAAAAAGTAGAAACTCAAAAATGAAATTTATTTAAAAAGCATTCTCTCACTTTTTGATAAAGCATTATTTTGACATTAAACAAGATAAATTCTCTTTTAGAAAATTAATTGTCAAAATAATACCAATTGTTATTTGTGGGTAAAAATAGAAGTATATTCATTAAACATTCTTTCTCTTTTTCATATAAACCATTAAAAATCGTCATTTGACACCAAAAGATATAAACTTTTCATGAAAGTGCCAAATAATATCAATGGTAATGCATGGGTACAAAAATCCGAATGGCGTCCAAATATTCTATATATGCATAGGTTGAAATCTTGTGCCATAACTTAAAATTTTTAGAACAACAATATCATATATATTCGATTCAATAAACCCATAATTTTAAGTGCATAATAACTTTCATAATAGTACTAATTGAAATAAGAAAAATATTTTCACTATATTTCAATTTAACAATTAATGTGCAAAAAATATATTATGATACCCATCAAATTTCAAAAATCATGATTTCTTTCAAATCATTTCAATTAACTCAAATCATATCAATTAAAAGAATAAGAAGAATTTCTCTTGAACAATCAATATGCATAAGAAAATTATGATCCATTAAGTATAAATATTTATGTAAAAAAATTGTCTTCAAAGTATAGCACATTATCTTAATTTTCATAGCCTTTTAAAAAAAATGATACCAATTGTTGCTCAAAAAGTCATTTTTATCTTCATTCAAATGATATACATTATTAGCACATATTATGAGATATGATCTTATGAATTTCAAAATGATGCATATACATTAGAGCGCATTGTCATGAAGATATAAACATTTAGAGCATATTGTCATTTTACCTAATGAGTATGAAAATTGTGCTTGAAAGAATTTTCTTAAAGTATAGCGTATTATGTTCATGATTCATTTTTATATTAATGACTTTCAAAAAGATATATATCCAATTTTTCATGTAGGGAGTTATTTTTCATAATCATTAATGATAGACTAATGATGAACATTAAGAGCACATAGTCATGATACCAAAAGTGATACAAAAGTAAATATTAAAGTAGATAGGCAAGAGTATACCTTAAGGTTTTCATTGACCACTTTCTTACTAATTTTGTCAAGTCCCAAGCAATATTCCATTTTAAAGCTTGACTTAACATCCTATAAGTATTTTGGGTTTTCACTTACTATGATTTACTTGTTCGCTTGAGTGGAGGCATCCAAGTACCTACAAAACAAAATTAGGTGGGATCTTTTAGTACCTATACTTTCTTGGATCCATGAGGGTTAGTATTTGGATCATTCTTAATGATCCAAATGATTTTCTTATCAGAACCTCTTCTTCCTCTATAAGGAAAATTATATGAAGTGCTTGACTCAAGTTCATCCCATGTTAAAGTGCTTGACTCAAGTTCATCTCATGTGGCCTTCATAACTTTCTTCTTCTTCCTTTTTGAATCATTTCTTTGAGATTCCTTTTTGCTTGAATCATTTGAGCCTTAAAATCTGCTAGCAATCTTCTTGTCTTTCTTTAAAGAAATTTTTAGCCTTCTAGTAATGAACTCTAAATTTTCATCTTCTTCGTCACTAGAGCTCTCTTTGGATGCTTTAAGGGAGACTATCATTTTTTCTTCGTTAAGCTCATTTATCCGGTCATGGAGCACCATCTCATAAGTGAGGAGTGACCCAATAAGTTTATCCAAGATCATTTTCTTTAAGTCTCTAGCTTCCATGATGGCCGTTGTCTTTGCTTCCCAAGCCAGTGGTAAATCCCTAAACACTTTTCTTAATAATTCATAAAAGGGGTAAGTCTTTCCAAGAGCAATCAAAGAATTAATGATATAAGTAAATCTAGTATACATATTCGAAATTGATTCATAAGCATGCATCTTAAAGGACTCATATCCACTTGTTAATCTATCTATTCTTGAATCTCTGACATCTTCGGTTCCTTCGTATGTAATTTCTAATTTTTTTTAAAATTTCTTTTGCACTATTGCAAGTCATAGTTTTATTATATTCATTTGCATCTAAAGTACAATATAAAGCATTAATAACACTAGAATTTATTTGCATTAATTTCAGGTCATTTTCATCTAATTGATGATCTAATTTAGGAATTTTATTTTTATCAACTGATTTCATGGGAATATAATCGCCTTTTTCTATAACTTAACAAGCATGCCAATTCATACTTTGAATAAAAATTTTCATGTGTTATTTCCAAAAAGTATAATGCATGCTACAAAATAAAGGAGGTCGAGTAGACGATTATCCCTCACCAAAAGGAGATGCACCAATTGAAGCCATAGAATCTTTGCACAAAAACTTTTTAAGAAAAATGTGACCTGCTCTGATACCATTTGTAGAGTTGGTGCAATTCCAAGAGGGGGGTGAATTGGGTATAAAAATATTGTGTTAAGATTGACCCAATTAAAAACGTGTAATCCCAAACGTTCACAAATAATCTCAACTAATCTCTAAGATACAATTTGAAGCATATATGAAATTAAAGTGCAAAAAATAAAGAGATAGAGTTAGAAAGATATGATACTAAGATTTACAAGGTTCGGCACTCTGGCCTACGTCTTTGCCTCAAGCAGCACCACTTGAGGATTCCACTAATCTCTCCTTCAATAGGCGGAGATGCCTCTCTCCTTTAAATAGAGGGAGAAACCTCTCTTGAGATTATCCTCTTCTTAAGTTACAATCATTCCTTATAGGTAGAGATATCTCTCTCCTTCAGTAGACAAAAAATGCCTCTCTTAAGATATCACCTTCTCAAATACAACAAGAATATAATAGAAATTGTACAAGAATCCACTCCTTCAGCGAGCAAATGAATAAAGATGAAGCACACTAATCTTCACTCCAAATGATATATAAGTAAAAGCTCAATGGAGAATTTCTAAGATTTTCTCTCAAAATATGAACAAAGAATCAAAGATTTGAAACACAAAATGAATGTATATGAGAGAGTAAGATTGAGGGCTTATTCCCACATTTTTTTGAGCTCAAAGGCTGTATTTATAAGACAAAAATCTAAACTAGCTATTGGGCTAAATAAGAAGTTCTTAAACTAGTTGTTGTAGCCCAAATTCCAAAAATTTGCTGACTCAGTCTACTAACCTGTGAGGTTCAGTCGACTGAATACATTCAGTTGCCTAAAATAGGTAGTTCAGTCGACTTAACTCAACTGCGCTATTATCCGGACTTTAAACAACCATAACTACTTCATCCGAACTCCGAATAGGGTTATTCTTGTGTCCAAATTGAAGCCCCGTAAGTCTACTTTCCAATGGTGCAAATCTCATAACAAAATTTATTGTTGACAAAAAGTTATGACCAAAATACTGAAGGTATGTCAACTTTCTTCACACACGTTTTTGCATATTTTTTGCCGAACTTCTTTTGAAATATTTTGAAACACATTTTATACTTTGAAAATAATTTTTTATGAAATATTAAGCACCTAGGGTCTAACTAAGGTCACCTATGAGCTTTCACAAATATAACCAATGGTATGCGAAGTTACATAGGTTCTTAAATTCAATTCACTTGAAATTCTTCGAGTCCTTTAAGTCTTTTTCTTTTCTTCTTGGTTTTCTCGTGCTCCATGGATCTTACCCACTTGAATATGATCTTCATGCTTCATGGTTTCTATTTTGCACTCTCAATTGTGCTTAACATTGAAATCCTGTAAACTCACTTAATTGCACAATTAGAACCTTTGTTTGTTATCATCAATAGAGCCTTTGTTTGTTATCATCAAAAAGGATGTTGAAACCTTATTGAGGCTAACATCCTCATTGTCGAGAGATTATTGACTGAGCAGGCTTCGGCGGCCTCATTACTGTGCTAGAGGGGACCAACAATGATAGGGACACTCTCACAGCTCTGGTTGAGAGGTGGTGGGACACCACTAACACCTTCCATCTGCCCAAATTCGAGGCTACTTTAACGTTTCTCGATTTTACTCTCATCACTGGGATTCGTGTAGGCGGCGACCCGATCCCTTTCAATCCTGACATCTACTGGAGTCCTGCAGCTCTCACTCATTTCCTCATTCATGTTCCCATGTTCGTTGATAAGAGGAGCATATGGTACACCTGGCTGAAGAAGACGTTTTTCCATTTTGTCTGCACAGAGGCCCACCACTTCGAGTTGGTAGCGTAGGCATTTCTGCTCTACATGTTTGGGATAGCTTTATTCTCGAACTTGGAGAATAGGGTGCACCTCTACTATCTTACTACTATGACGGTGGTGGATCAGATCGGCACATTTGATTGGGGAGGCACTGCTCTTGCCACCCTCTACGGGTATACGAGTGCTGCCACCCGGACCTCTAATCTGAGTGTAGATGGGTACTGCCGTATCTAGGACGTATATCTCTATTCTCTTCTCCTGCTTTCCTTTCTTATCTGCATTTCTATTTCAACTGTACTGATGCATTCCTTGATTCTTTGTAGCTCTAGGCCTAGGAGTTCCTAGGTATGCGTAAGCCGGTGAATTCCTATGATGACCCTCTCTTGATCCCCTAAGAACTTCGTTGGGCTAGATGACATCAGGGAATAAAGCTTGGCAGGAAGGACATGGACGACGACTGCCTCTTTCTTGACACCTTCACCCCTGATCAGGTACGTGCTTTACATTCATGTCTATTCCCGTCTTCTCACTTATTGCATACACTGCTTGTTGGCATGTTTTCTCACTTTTTTAGGTCTACTGGGATATTTGGGTTGGTATGGAGGAGTGAGCTGGGATGATCTAATGCAAAGCTAAGAGGTTATCCGGACCCATGTCTTGCTAGATGAACCATTCTATAGAGAGTGGTATCTTAGCGAGTACATCGTTCGACAGTCCTTGGGGTATAACCACTTTTATATCCCAAGGACACCTCTGGTCGGGATACGTTAGACTGACTCCCTTTGTACAACTGAGATTATTCACGCCATCACTATAGACATCCCAATTTGATCAAGTCAAATCTTAGACACCCACCTCAAATGCTCTCCAATGACGAGAACATGGGAATCGTGCTCAAGGATACTCCCAAGCAAGCAAAGTTAAGAATTCAGTTAAAAACCTAATAAACCACCAAAAACCTCCTGGCCGTGACATCTATATCCTCACGGCCGCTACCTTTTTCAAAACCCAAGAGCTGGCAGTGTCGTTTTTCTCATGGTTGTAACCTTTTTTATGACGCTACAGTTGGTCGTCACCTTTTGTTCTCACGGCTGCCACCTTTCAAAAACCCTAAATCTAGTCGCGACTTTTGAATGTCACGGCTGTCGCTATTAGTACGAACAAAGGACAAGGCCGATACTGTACAAAAGCATAAAGTTCGCGGCTGCCACTTTGACATCATTTTGGACAGGTGACAGCATTCTAGAGAACATCTGGGCTCCCACCTTGCCTATAAATAGGCGTCCATTTGCACAGAAATAAGAGAGAATAACCTAAATAACAAAACTTTACCGATTTTGATTCCTACCTGATACTCCGATACACGCAATACACATTCCCGAGCTTAGTCCTTGACCTTGCTTGCGTTGGTAAGGCTTCGGAGCATGTTTGATTTTGTGCTATTCAATTCTTACATCCGAGGAGGCATTCGAGGTGGATATTCACATGAGGCAACCTTAGGAAACCATGACATCTCTATAAACTCTCATCTTCCCTCCTCCGAGGGTGTCATGGTTGAGGTTTTCTTTAGTTATTTGTCATTTCATTATTCATTTCAATCAAAAACATGTTTATATGAGTTTTCTTTATTAAACACTATGTCTGTAACTCTTTGTTTTGCGTAAAATAGTATATTTCGATTCGTCTTCATGTTCACTAGCACACTGGATGCTTAAAAAGCTCTCCGTGGTTTTAAAAACATAACAGCCGCAATCCCTGGTTGTCACGGCCTTTTTTTAACCTAAAGTGACGGCCGTCATTTATATATATTATCCTTGCCGCATTTTTTTCTCTTTGCTTTGTCAAGGCCGCAACATTCTATCGCTACGATCGTGAGTTTTTTGTAGGAACAGTAACATGAAAAATGTGTTTCAAGCCTCCTGTTATTCATTTTAATGTTTTATACCTTCTATTTTCTTTCTTTTAGTAATAATGCTATCGTAGGGGATGAGGAATAGTTGATCTAGCCTTGACAAAGTGGGCTATGGTCTCTGTTCTGAGTATCTCATTCAGTTGTGTTTGTTCTGGACTTTGCATGATCTTCTGGACCTTAAAAATATCCTGGCCGCAACCTTTGGTTGCTACGGTCGCAACATCTTGCATCGTGGTTTCTCGTGGTAATCCTATGTTTGTCACGACCACTGATTTTGTGACTTATTTTTTCACAGCCACAACATTTGTTGCCACGGTCGTGAGCTTCCTGCATGTCCAGTAGCTTAAAAATAGTATCTAAATCTTTTCTTTTCTTTCTGTACAGCCTGTATATAGCATGATTAGAGACATAAATATTCTTGTATGTCTTTTAGGCTTTTCTTGCTTCGTTTAGCTTTTCATTGCATGTTTTTTGCTTTTCTTTAGTCAAACTATACGTGTGGTATGTCTAAAAATGATAACCAAGTCACATGTCCCTCATGAATTGTAGTTAGGGTTTTGTTCCCTTACTTGCTTTTGTTTGAACTCTCTTCAACCTCTCATTTTGTATATGTTACTTATGAAAAGTTTACAACAAAAACCAATATTGACAAAGTAGAGGCCAATCTCATGGTTAGGCAAAAAAGGTGCCTAACACTTTCCCTTTTCGTACCTTAGCCCCCAAACTCTTTTCTTCCCTAGTTACATTTTCAAAAGACCCGGAGCCTTCTTTTTATTTTTCTTAGTTTTTCTTAAAAACCAAGTGGCGACTCTATTTTACTTAAAAACATGCTCAAACATCTTAGATTTTCTTCTTTTGAAACGAAAAGAGTATTTTTATAAAAATAATAGATATCTAGTGTTCCGTTCCTCTCCACAAAAATATGTCCGTAGTTTTTCTGACGACTCTGCTGGGGACTGATTTTTGAAAAAAAATCATCATAAGAGGGCTTAACTTGAAGTATCAATGGTTCTTGTTACAAACTTTTTATTGATATTCACATTTGCATTTGCATATTTGTGTGTTTGGTTCTCAAAACCCTTGCTTTATCTACCCGAAACCTCAGTCAGTTTATTGTCTCGAGGCTATATTGGGGAAGTCAATAAGCTTTTTGGCCACATGCTCCCATAGATGTGGTAAAAAGAGTTATTACGTACTCCTTGACCATGCCTTGCACTATTCCTGACATTGAAAGGTATATTCTTGACTTTATTCAGAAGATAGACTAAGTGCAGACCTACTAGCTTATCATGTTGCATAGCTTCTTAGACCCCTTCTTTAGGATCTATAAATCTTTTAGAATTATGTGATTTTTCTTTTTGTGGATGCTTTTGTTTGTATAGTTAGAATCCCATTTAGGTTAATTTTTATTTACCCGTCCTGTTATCGAACATGAGTTTATTTTGAGTTTAGACCCGGCTGACAAGTTCTTAAGTTTGCATGAGTCCTTTTAGTTTAATGACACGGGATAATAGCTCCGTGCAAGGAAGAACCTATATGCATTTGGGCTCAATCTCCGAGTAGAAGACTCAGACGCATAGATCAGTTGAGGTTAACAATGGCAGACTCAAAACTGACTATGAAAAATATGATGAGGGTAATCTTGGAATTACAGTGGACAGTTGAAGGGGTTAACACTATTGTGGCTAATCAGGTTAGAATCTAGACTTAGTGCCAAGCACAGATCCAGGTCTTAGAGACCCGGGTTGTAGACCCCAATGCAGTTCTCCCGAACGGCCAAGAGGACGGAGTAGAAGACAATCTTTGGGATGAATATGTTGGACCTGAGGGAGCCCAGCAAGCAGTTGCATAGCCTGTCTGGTCAGGAAACCCAGAAATCCTAGCCACAAAAGAGTGGATTTTGTCTGAAAATGTTGACAAACTAGAAAAGATTCTGAGGAAATCCCGAGGGGTTGATGACTACATGTTGGATGTAGAAGGTCTCTATTTGTACCCTTATGCTAAGCTTTCTAAGAAGTTCAAGATGCCCGATATGGAGAAGTTTGATGGAACCGAAGACCTAAGGATCCATTTGAGGATGTATGTGGGGACCTTATCACCGATGAGGATTAGTGATCAGTTAAAGACCCATCTTTTCCAACAATCTTTATCAGGAGCTGCTCAAAAGTGATTTTTATCTCTAGATGCTGCGAAGATGAGAACTTGAGAGGACATTATTCCGCGTTTGTCAACGATTAAAACTACAACATTTAGCTTGATGTTACTACCCGAAAACTTAAGACAACTAGACAGGATACCAAAGAGTCTTTCGTCGAGTTTCTAACCCGATGGAGAGCCAAGGCAGCCAAAATAACAAACTAACCCATTGAGAATGAATAAATGAGAATGGTGGTGAAGAACCTACTGCCATAATTCTATAAGTATTTGATAACACGACTGTTGATGACGTTGTTGGGAATGTATACTGAAAAGTCATGCTTTTATGTATTTTATTCTGGATCCCTGGCATATTAATAACAAACATTTGAGATGGTTTTGCATTTATGATTTTATATTTATATTTGTGATGTATGAATGCATAGTTCGTATATTCTA
>JAUMHN010046719.1:0-28041 GCA_032360265.1 Heliamphora ciliata | reverse complement strand
TAATCTGGTGTGTAGAGTATGACTTACACACAGAAGATCAGATTTTAGGTTCTTGCAGAATATAAGTTTTATGTTCACAGTTTAGATGAAAATGGGCGTACCATCGGTACAACTATAGCACAATGTTTTAGTAGGCATGTCTTAATTACAGGAAACAAATAATAGCATTGTCTATTGTTCCAACTCTCTGTACAAGTACACTTTGTGTGTATTAAACGGGACATTTGGAGTAATTAATTTTATACTGACTATATAAATTAATTCGCACCCCAAGGTTATAATGAATAGTGCTTATCCTCTAAATCTTGAAATAATTATTGAATTGCGTAAATTTAATATTCGTTGTTTTGATTCATTAGAGGATGCGATCTTATATGGATCTATATTCCTAGTAAGTTGGATAGCGGTATTATTTATATGGAGAATATTAATTACTAACGGAATACACGTCCCAAATGATCGAGATTGATGATACCCCCTTAAGGAAACTTATAAGTTTTGACCAGGCCAAACCCTGCAAGTGGATTTGATTATCTGACGATTAAATAAGTTAAGCAAAAAGATTTAAGGAATATCAAGATACCAATTAAATTAAAGTGTCGGTAATTAAATTTAATTGGCGGGTATCAGAAATCTTGACGTGGGGAGAAATAGTAAGCATTTAATAACAGGAGCTCATTGCAAAAGGTCTTGAGAATATGGGTAAGAGTGCAATTATAGTTCTTTAGTGGTGCGAACTGTAATTTAGTGTTTTATAAAAATTGAAGAAACCGATGCTGCCTTTCCATAATTACAAAAATCGCTGGTAGGTGTCTGTGTTCCACTGGAAGTCTTACTCATAATTACTCCTCAGATCCTTACTGTAGCCCTATATATATGCGGGTAGGCTGAACCAATTTTACATCATAACTTGTCTTTCAAGGCTAAATATATCTGGGTTCTACCCGTACGAGTTCTCGATAGTCCGTAACCCACACTACGTTCGAGGATCGCGTAAGGAAATACAGTAGAAGATCTGACAGGAGCTTCAACTCATAATCAAATCGTAGTTGAAGAATCGAATGACAAAAGGTATTCTTCTAAATTAACTTTTGTTGCACGGGTTTTATTTTTTACCGTTCGTAAAAGTTTTATCTGGAGCCCATTTTGACATTTGTCTCTCCAGTTAATTTTTACCAAAAATCGTTTATAAAAATAATGATCTTGTCAGTATTGCCTCCAACAACCTTCTGGTCTAGATCCCACTACTTGAGATATTCTTCATTGTCCTCGTCTCTCCATAGCTTATTCTTTCAATAACTCCCTTTTTTCATGGATGGTCGAGTTCTCTTCGGGTGAACGCAAGAACTTTGTCAACTTTGGCTTGAATGTGCTATTCTCCTTGAAAACCATAAGAATTGACTGGCCTCTTCTAAGAGGGGCTACCCAACTTTGAGATTTGATGTACACGTGTTTCGTTTCAGATATGAGGAGCTGTGCCCGACAATGGAAAATTTTTTTGCTGTTCTTAAGATCTCGTATCGGGACAGAGTCATAGTTCCTACTCCATTTTCGAGTCCCAAAGACCGGTTGATGTAGATTTATGACTACTCCAAATGTGAGGCTTCGCTTATCACTCATGATGGCGTTCTTGATGTGGCTTGAATCATTGACCAATTTTGACCCCTTCAGCTCCAGTGTCGTTATGCTCTTTGTATCTATTTACTGGCCCATTTCCACCTGGGATCTTCTAATGGATGGGCTAGTTCTTCTTCGGTGGATGTAGCTTATCAGATTCACAAGGGCCATGACCTCATTCCATTAGTTCTTGCTGAAACGCTTCTTGGGCTTGATGTTGTCCATACTGAGGGTGCCCTTTACTTTGCGGGTAGTACTTTACTGCTTCAGGTGTTCACTCAGCTCTCCTATTTATGTATTTCTCTCCATTTTTCCATTCAGTACTCCTTTTTCTTTATTTATCTCTATTTCTCCGTTCACCTCTCCTTTTTCTTTATTTCTCTCAGGTTTGGTTGATGGAGAAAGTGAACTTGCTAAAGAAGCCCGTATCTGATAACTATAGTGTGAAGTCCTCTGTCTACCATCAGGTTTATTGCCTCTGCTCCACTAAAGTGGCTTAGAAATATTTTCTGAGTTCTTTGACCGGGGAGGACGTTTCCTGGTAATGCCCTGGTTGAAGATTTCTCTTATGACTACTGCCACTATGGATCACACTGGGGTCTACTGATCAGCTTAAATCTAGCTACCTTCTACCAACCGTATCGCATTCTCCGTCAATTTGGGCACACTCAAACTAGGCCTAATGCTGTTGTGAGCCATCTATACAGTTCTCCTCATGGGGCCCCCTTCTTGGGCCTGTATTAGCAGGCTTGGTCTTCCCGACTAATGATGTTAGTTGGCAGCGAGTTTGATGGCAAGCTTTCTGGGGATTACAAAGCTTGGTTGGGGAAGGAGTTGGAGCGCAGTGCAAAATAAGGTGGAAATGTATACAGAAGGAAGATTTGACTGTTCTTTGTTATGCCCCAATATCTTGATGCTTTCTTTTTAGTTTTTTAGGAAAAGACGAGGACTTCCGAGCGTCTCTCATTTTTAGAATCATACTGAATTAGTAAAACTTATTAATGAAAGTTTCTCTGCTTCTAGTTTGTGATGATTTTTGAAACTGTTCCTTAGATTTTTCATTTTTGCAGTATAATCAATTTATTAAAAAAAACTTAAAATAAGCTTTTGCATTGATCAACTACTTGAAATATGACTACAAAGGAGAGCTTTGACAAAGGTTTGGGCCGAACTTCTTATAGAAGTTGCCTACGTATCCCGAAGAAGGGAATCAAGCCATAACGTAGTTTGAGGCTTGGGTTACACTTGGGTATTGACACTCTCCTTTTCATTGCCCTAACTTTTGTAAATGTCGCCCTTTCAGGTTTTCAACCTTATAGGCTGCTCTAATTTTTACCTGGGCCGCCTTCACAATTTTCAACTCAGCAAGCTTTTCCTTTTATTTATATTTTTCTTTCAGGGATAAAACATTTTAAGCTGATCCAAGTTGATTGGTGTAGAAAAGACATTCCCAACCAAATCCATAAGAATAGCGGCGCCTCCTAACATTAGGGTTTTGATAAGATAAGTATAGGAACTGAATCCCAGGAAACTAAGATGGTGCATACGAATCGAATCAAACATGACATGGGAAAAAGTTCATATAACAAAAAAAAAACTATATTGCACCATTCTGTCTGAACAGACGGGAAAACTGTCCGGATATAATTCTTATAGGATGAACAATCTTAAGCCCCGAACCCTGAACCCCGAAATAGAAACCTGATACACCCATAAGGCGGAATAGGGATTATACCTGATCGATGCCCCTAATTTGATCATGTTTCTATTCTTGAACTTAAATCCAAAGATCAACACAACAATTAGCTGGCAATCTTTTCTCCGTTCAAATCTTCTGTTGTATTCCCAAATGCCGAACACACGAACTAAGTGTGGGCTTAGATCCTTCGTGCTCCAAACCCTATCTGGATACCTTTTCTAGTTTTTGTTCTCACGTTACGTGAAAACCCTAAAAGATTATATGAAATGTCTCTCACTGGCGGCCAGGGTTATAACGACATATAAATAGACTGCAACAAGGATCTAAGGAGTAAATAAGACATGGCTTTCAATGTAATTATGAAATCCTGCATCAACCCAGAAGCAATTTTATAAAAACATAAACTACAATTCAATCTACTAAAGAATTATAGAATGAATTGCACTTCTAGCCTTATTCTAAAAACTAATTATTTGAGCTCTTATTATTAAATACTTATTATTCTCTCTACGTTAGGATTATATATACCAACAATTAAATTAAGTTACTAATAATTATATTTAATTAGTTTCTTTAAAAATCATAAATCTTTCTGCTTAATTTATTTAACTGCCGAATTATGAAATCCACCTACAGGGTTTGGCTTAGTCAAAACTTATAAGCTTCTTTAAGGGGGTATCATGAATCTCGATATTTCGAGACATGGATTCTATTAATAATTAATATCTACCATATTCTTAATATCGTTATCCAACTCACTGGAATTATTAACCCATACAGGATCGCACCCTCTAATGAATCAAAACAACGACTATTAAATATACGCAAATAATAACTTTTTTCGAGATTAAGAGTATAAGTACTCATAATAACTATGGGGGTGAATTAATTTATATAGTCAGTATAAAATTAATTACCCCAACGTGGTCCTATTCAATCACACAATATATACTAGTACAGTAAGTTGGAACAATAGACGATACTATTATATGTTTTTCATAAACAAAACAGGTCTACTAAAACTATGTACTATAGTCGTACCGATAGTTTGTCCAATTTCATCTAAATTGTGAATCAAAACTTATATTCCACAAGAACCTTTAATCAGGTCTTTCGTGTGTAAGTTGAACTCTGCACACCAGATTAAATACTATGTAGAATAAAAGACAATCATGTATAACATTAAATAAATAATGAAACCATATATTGCTTATAAAAATTCTCATTAAAATGGAAAAATAATTTTTATTAATAAGTAAAAATAATACCAAAAATCCAAACATGATTTTTAGTATACAAACCTACCAATAAGACTCAGCCCAATCAGGTTTGAACTTGCCCTTTGGGTCAAAATCGGAGTCATAATCACTTTGAGAACTAAGTCATCTTCTTTCAGATTCTGGGACTGAACCTTTTTGTTAAATGCCCAAGTTATTCTTCTCTGATACCCTTAAATGTGAAACAATGCTCTGAACCTCATTTCGTCAAGCAAAAGCAACTCTTCGAAACTATCCCTCTTCCAATCTGAATTTGGAATACCAGTTTTCGCCATTATTCTTAAGGATAGAATCTCCAACTCTATGGGTAGGACTACTTCTATCCCATAAACCAATTCATACGATGTTACTCTGGTGGAGGTCCTAATTGACGTTCGGTATCCCCAAAGTGCGAATGGCATCTTCTCTAGCCAATCTCTACTGTCCTCTATTGTTTTCTACAGATTCTTTTTTATGTTCGTGTTGGAAGATTCCACAGCTTCATTAGTTTGCATTCTATATGGGGAAGACTTATGGCTGGTGATTCAATATTCCTCCAAGAGATTCAGAACTTCTCCTTAAAAGTGAGAACCATTATGAGAAACTATCTCGTGTAAGACCCCATACCGATAGATAAGATTCTCTTTGATGAACTTGGATACTTGAGAGACTTTCAGAATAGAGTAGGAGGCAACTTCAATCCACTTTATGAAGTAATCGATAGCCACGAGAATAAACTCATGCCCATTCGATGCTTTGGGTGTGATTTTCCCCATCACGTCAATTCCTTAAACTAAAAATGGTCATGGTGATGTCATATTATAAAACTGAGATGGTGGCCCATGCATGAGGTTTGCATGAACCTAACACTTTTAGCACCTTTGAACAAACTAGTGACAGTCTATTTCCGTTGTCATCCAAAACTATCCTTGGTGCAAAATCTTTTTAGCCAGCATCAATCCATTCATATGAGGCCTGCAAACTCCTCTTTGAATCTCCCTCATCAGCTCATGTCCTTCTTCTATGTCAACATAGAGTTTATTAACTTCCAGATCTCCTCTCTTATACAGCTTTCCCCCCACAGATCACAAACTGTGCAGCGAGTCTCTTGATAGCTCTTTGATCCTACTTGTTGGCTCCACTGGGATACTGTCTCTTTTCAATGAAATTTCAAATATTGTGATACTAGGGTAGTTTATCATTGATTTCTTGTGTATCAATGATGTTACCAATTGTAGGTACATCTCTTTGCTGAATCTCCAAATGTCTCATCCTTACTCCGGGTGATATGTCTGTCATTAATGCCAAAGTAGTTAGGGCATCAGCGAACTTATTCTATAACTTTGGAATGTGGGTGAACACCACACTCTCAAAGCATAGGATCATTACTTCGAGTTATCGGTGGTATTGGATTAACCTTTCCTTTTTGACCCTCTAGCTTCCTTTCGCTTGAAACACGATCAAAGTTGAGTCCCTTATAACTTTCAACTTCCTTGCCCCTAGTTCTAAGGCTGCTTCCAATCTGGATAAGCAAGCTTTATACTCGGGCTGATTGATCATAATCTCAAAACTCAACTTATAAGCGAGTAAGATATGAGAATCATTAGGGGTGATCAAAAGTATCCTTATCCGATACTGGTATTGGTTCAAAGCTCTATAAAAATATAGAGTCCACAAATCCTTCTTGACTTTCAACACTTGTTCATTAGGAAACTCAAATTGGGGTTCTTCTTTTCCTTCAATAGGATGGTCAGCCAAAAACTCCGCAATGGTTCTCCCTTTTACTAATTTTCTCGTAACATACTACAAATCAAACTCAGCTAGCATCAGCAACCATCGGGCCAACTTTCCCGTCAGTGCTGGCTTCTCGAAGAGATACTTGAGTGGGTCCATCCTTGAGATCGCAACAACTCGGTATGCTAGCATGTAAAGGCATAGCTTCCTAGATGCCCAAACTAGTGCCCAACAAGTTTTCTTCAAAGATGTATACTAACATTCACAATCTTTCATCTTTTTGCTTAAGTAGTAGACGGCTCTTTCTACCTTGGCTTCATCTTCCTGTGCGAGCATGTATCCTGTGATGCCCCGACTTTCAAGCACGTCAAGACATACATAAGTATAAATAAGGGATATTCTAACCATTCATTCATAGATAATAAAGTACTTAATTTTCATAATAAATCTTAAAGCTTGGCAAAACATCAGAATTAGAATAGTTATTACAGTCATCCAACATAAGAACAAAGTATCTTAGATTAACAAAAGGAAACAAAAAGTAATCTACTGCTCCCTGGGACTGTGTCAAAGTCTTGGGGTTCCTCGTACCATTCTTCCAAATGTTCGGACTCTTCATTGAATTCCCCTTCTTCTAGATCTTATTCTCCACCTGTAGCGTAAATGCCGTCAGCCAAAACTCAAAAGTAAAACACTCCAAACTTTCTAATCAGATCTCAAAACACAAATTCCCACAACACATATTGTTTAATACTTTAAACAGTTATAAATCAAAGAGGCAGGTAAGAGTTAAAATATACAGCATAATGAGCAGGTAATTGCAAATATAGCTAAATATGCAAGAGTGATAGTGCAATGTACTATAAAATTCCCAACCCAACATACACCCAGAGACATAACATGAATTCCATGCCGGGAATTACAAGAGTAGACTTAATGGGCCATTGATCACCACAGCCATCGTCGGGCCTCATTATGAATATTAAATGCATCGCTAGGCTTCATGCCACAGCTTCTTACTCAATTGCAACAACAAGAGAGTGGACTATCACCTCCAACCAACCAAAAACTAACGATCGATCAATCCCAAATATATATATATATATATATATATATATATCCACATCAACCCACCTTAAGATCTGAGATGCCCGTGTTGGTGTCAACCCAAAGTCTAAGTCACAAAGACAGCATACTAGCGACGAACCTATGGTGCCCAACAATTTTTATCATAAATAATATCCTACACTAGGGACACACCCAGGGTGTATACTGGGAACAAAGTCCAAAACAAGATATACACCGGCAACCAAGGATGCCCTAGACTTAGAATCGAGGAAGTGAATACTCCAATATTCCCAAACCCACAACGGTGTGACCAAGATAAACTCTAACATGTTATGAGAGTGATAATGATAATGCCCATGGTGGTACAACATGTATCTCAAGATACAACTACTTATAGCATGGTATATATATACTAGGAATGGCTAGGTACAAACCAACATAGTATAAAGTACCACAAGTTGGAGCATGAGGTACAACTCTCAAAACACGATTCTAATTTCACGGCATGGCCATGTTTCATCATACATTTACATTAATTCATTATTCATCTCATTTAAATCAAGTAAAACATTTAAAACAAGTCACACAACCAAAACATGCCTTATCATACACTAAACAATTTATAAGTCAACTCTTAATCACCTATTTGTAAACTACAACAGCAATTTGGAATATATAGATTTCAAGATTGGTTCTGGTTTTTGGTCACAATCTAGATAAAAATATTCTCTACAACTTTTGTGTTTATGTAACGACTCGATACAAACCCTAGTTGTAACAACTCGGTTGATAACGATCCGTGTAAAGACCCTGGTCGGACCCTAGTATTAGTTACGGATAGTCCACAAGACCATAGAACACAGAAAAAGTTCAGAACCTTAACTCGAATCGAAAACCCTAAGCTCGACCCGAAAACCCCAACAAGGTCCAAAACTCAAGATATAAAACCTTAGCACCCGAAGAGTCTCCCAATATTCTAAATGAAGTAAATATCATAAAATAATGAGTTAAAAATCAAAAATCCTCATAAATAAGGTAAAATGACCATTTTGCCCCGAGTAGAGGAAAAAGTCTTAAAAACTCAAACTGTGACACATGGATACCCTAAATCAAGGATTTAAGTACAATTAAGTAGAAAAATACAAAATAACATAAAAAATTCAAAAAATACCACTTATTGACCAACCACCTTGGGAAGAGTGCCAAAAAGTGACTTTTTACTTTCTTTTTAGCTTAAAATGATGATAAATGTATTAAATTAAGTATTATGGTGATCTAATACTTGTTGAACAAGTAATATGCATAATAATATAGTGTTATAGGTCAACAAAAGTAAATAAATCATTATTGAAGTTCATACACAAAAAAATAAGTTAAAAAGTCATATATTGCCAAAATAGCTTAATTTGACTTAAAAGACCACATTTATTTAATCAATTGCTATGAAAACTATGATAATACATGAAAATACTATATTTATCATAAAAATACTAAAATAATAGGTCTCAGTAGGAAAAGACACCAAAATAATACATCAAATTAACTTTTAATGCATTTTCTTGCACAAGAGGGCACGAAAACCAAAAAAAATCCCTTGATTGATGGGGGATCAGATTTTTGTACCCCCCAAACTGACCCTAGCTGTATTTTAGCTTCCCAAAATCTAATTTTGTCCCCTAACAAGTTGAACAACATTAATGAGCCCATGTGATGTGTGAGGAAGAAAGGAAACAAAAAAAAAAGTACCTTTAATTAATTACCTTGTTCCCTAGCACTTTATATATAAGCAAAGCCCAAACACCTTCTTATCCTTGAATATTTTAATAGGGAGAAAGGGAGAAAGACCATATTTTAATGGCTCTTCAGGGTCCATGGGAGTTTGAGAGAAGAAAGAAGAAGAAGAAGAAGAATGAGAAGGGATTCAAGAAAGGGGTCTTTGCAGACCATGGTCTTAAAGCTAAGTCCTAATCCATCCTCTACCATCCTTTGATCTCTCAAACATGTAAGTAAAGCCTCTAAACCTCATATCTAAGATCCCTCAACCTATCCATTTAAACACTCTAAAAATCAAGAACTGAAATCGAACCAAAAAGGCGTTGTAGTTAAGAATTAGGGGATGTTTTGTTTATGAATGATATGAGATATTGTTGTATGTTGTTATCTTTGAGTTTGATGACATTTAAGTGTGCTGAAACCTTGATATTAAAGTCTAGAATACAAGCACGCAAAGAAATGGAACAAAAACTTGACATAACATAAGTAGAAGACTTGAACCCTAAGAGGTTTAATTTTTTAGAACTTTGATGTTTCTGCCCTGAGATTTGAAATGCCATAACTCAATGTAGAAAATTGATCTTAGTATGATGTTTATGTCCAGATTTATCTTTTTATGCTATCTTTCATCCAAAGTTGTGTTCAACTCATTTGTATAACTAGAACTCAAGATATTGCAATTTTACCAAAGTGTGTTGTTTTCTGACCAGTCAACACTACCGATTTGGAAACCCTATTTTACAAAGCGATACGAACTCTGGTCGAAACATGCAAGTTGTAGATAACATGTATATATATCTACCCACGAAACATTAGCACAAACTATTGAGTTTGGATAGGTGAAAATCCCTTTTAAAATCTCTATTGAGTTTCAGCCCCCATGGGACACTTTTGTCACATATATTTGTATAGCCCAAACCCCCTATTTTTAATGACCTATTCCAAAAGTGTTCTACATGAATAGTGTATATAACATATTGAACTATTTTCTTTTCAAAAATCAGACCTTAAAGCCTCGGGATGATACCCTACAACCATTTCCAACCCTCTGTCCAAAATCGGCTCTGCTGAGTTTTGGCGGTTGACAGAACCTACTTTTTCAAATAGTCAAAAAGTCTAACTTGTTTCAAACAACTACCCTTAACTCTAAACATGAAACTTGTAGGGTACAAATTAAACTAAAACATACTAAACAATGGGCTCATTTGGTCTTGAAATAATACCCCAAAAACGCAGACCAACAGAAGCATAAATTTGGTAAAATCTTGAGAAAAGTGTTAAACCATTTTTTCTTAAGATGAATTGTTCACCCATTTGCCTTAGGATTTGGCCTTGGTGTTAAATATAAGAGTTGTAGGAAATATTTTTATCTAAATGGTGTATAAAAATCATAGCTTGATTCCATTTCTAAATACCCCAAAACCTTGTCGGCCCTTTTAATTTAATACTTGACTTTTGGCCTAAAAATTTATTATGTGTATGTTTGAGTACTCTTCACTCTGAGACCTGAGTTTTTATATGATGTTTGATTTGAATTAGTCGATTAATGTTTCTAAGTGAATGTATGATGATTTAGAACCCATTCTATCATATTTGAATCATATCTTGAGAATTGTAGCTTGTGCTTCACAGACTTGTACCTTATGCTTTGAGCGTTATACCATGAATCTTGCCATGCTATAGATGGTTGTATTTGAGATCCATACCATACATCATGAATATTGTCATTTTCATCCTGGCATGTTGGAGTCCATCTGTGCAAACCGTAGTTGGGATGGGCTGTGTTGAGATTGTTCTTCTTGGTTCTAAATCTAGGGTGTCCCTGGTTGCCAATTTTGTCAACATTTTGAGATATATTTCCCTTGTACACCCTAGGTGTGTCTTCGGTGTTACAGATTTGGTTTATACACCATTGGTATGTCCTTGGTGTTTGAAATGATTTATGGAGATTGGTGGGCACCATGGGTTCGTCACTAGCATTCTGGTTTTAATGATTTAGATTTTGGGTTGACGCTAAATGAACATCCTAGTTCTTAAGGTGGTTATTGTTGGCTTGGATAAGGGTGGCTGATAATTGGTTGGCCCGCCGCCATGCCATTGCCATTGAGTGAAACAGCTGCGGCATGACGCCCGGCGACACATTTACTATTCGCAATGAGGCGGGGATAGGTTTGGTGGTCAAAGTCCCATCAAGTCTACTCTAGTAATTCCCGGCGTGGAATTCCTGTTATGAATCTGGGTGCATGTGGGTTGGGCATCCGCATTACATACATAACATCTCATATGCATATGTTTATTGACTTATCTGCTATCCTACCATAAATTTGTTTGTCTCCTTACTATAAATTATACTGAGTGTTATATGGTATGTGTTGTGGTGAATTTTGTGCCATGAGATTAGTTAGAAGGTTAGAGTGTTTTGCTTCTAGGCCTTGGGTCATGGCATTCGTGGCACGGGTGGGGACGAGTTCTAGGAGAAAGTCATCCCAGAGGGAGAAGAAGAGTTGGAAGAATAATATGAGTTTCAAGAGCACGTGGATTCTGCTGATGCATTTTGAGGAGTCGAGACCTTCGCTTTTGTTTTTATATTCAGTTTTTCCGTGCTTAGTGTAATTTTTGAAATTTCTTCGTAAAACTGTAATAGTTATGTACTTTTGAACGGTTCAGAACTCCTTTATGATATAATAACTAACGTATGTAAATATGAATGAATGGCTAGAATATCCCTTATTTATATTTATGTATGTCCCGACGTGCCTGGAGGACGGGGCGTCACAATTGGTATAAGAGCTTAGGTTTAGTAAACCTTTAGGCCTTGGGTTATGGGAAATCATGCATTCTGTCACGTTGGAGCTCTGTAGGATGTGTTGTATTACTAATAATTATCATCTATACATTATAAGAACTAAAATGTTCTACGCCTGAGTCTTATAGTAAGTCATGTTAGGACGTTACCGGGATCGGAAGCATCAAGGAATCTACATGCGAAGGACGGGTATGACCGTCGAGATCGAAGATAAAAAATTCATGCAACGGGTTATCTTATTTTAAGGTGGGTAGATAGGAGTGCACTCCAGGAGAAGATTTAGATATCACATCGAGAGACACCATTAGAACCCCGCGACTTCATCCTTATAAGTCCTTTTCTCTTTTACCCCAAGCCTTGGTGTCAACTTTTTGAAGTTCTTTTGTATGTCCTTCCTTCTTATATCATCAGTCCTCAACGGTACCGTCAAGTGTCGTTCGTCGGTAACTCCTATACACCCAAGTCTTGTTGATAACCCTATTCAAAATTCAATCCTAGAAAGTACCCTTGTCTTTAAGTTTTCATGCCTCAATAATTACTGGTATTCGCATTTGATTCTCCTCTAATTCAAGTCATCATCCTTGAACTAACTCTTCTCTTGTAGAACTCGATATCAATTCTTTGTTAATTACTCGCTCCAAACATTCGACATTGATAAAATCTTTTGCCATCGTTCACTTCTGTCGATCTTGAAACCACAATCTGTTGCAGTGATTTTGTAAATTCTTCGTACACTCTAGAAATCTCTACCAGGGAAGTAGACTTGGATGCTTGAATTGAAGTACGTTAGGCCAACGTAACTTCAAAGAAAATATCTAGTTTGGCTGCCCCTTTTGCTTAAACATCTCTTTTATCTTAATCTAATTGTCCTGGACTAGTTCCGAGGACACTTGTTTAAAGTATTATTCACTATCCTCCCATTGTTTCTCCTACATTTGAACCTCAAATGACCACTAAATTTGTGTCAACGGTAATTTCCTTAACCGTGACCATTCAACCTCATCCAACCTATTTTTGAACCACCTGGGTTCCACCCTAAGATGTTCTAACCCCACCCATGTTTTTTTACTGTCGACCTTCAAAATCTTGCCCTATTGATCTCTTAGTAACAACAATCATCAGGATATTACGTCATTAAGCCTTAGCGCTTTCACAGGAAACTGAGACGATGCACGAAAATCTCTTAACACCTCTTCAAGCGTGAAGCAAATTTCTTCTTCATGTCACGGCTTAGAATATCTATCAACGTCCGCGTTTAACAAAGTTTTGAATATCAAGACTCTCGTCTGCAAACATGGTTAAGTAAGGATTTATTCAACTAACTATATCTTTTTAAAGGCCCTAACAAATAAGATTATACCATCAGCAATCTAAAGTTAGAAATGACAGCTTCACACCAAGGGCTTCGTGACACCACGATATGGCAAAATTCAAACTTTCTCAGACTAGTTCGTGGCTGACTCACCCATCCGATAAACCGGGAAGCAAAAGATTCATACCAGTAGTAAAAAAGTGAAAAATGAGAAACAGCCTTGAACTCATGATAACCTTAGTACACTAACAAAGGAGGTGCGTCTATATACATTGATATTCACGCCGGCCTTCCCACCGAAGTGTTAGAGTCTGGATTTTTGCCATCACTATCAAAGAACGAAGAATTTTGATCACAACAATGAACATTTAGAACCTGATGAAGAATTAACCACCAAGTCACAATGGATCACACGACTAGGTATTTACCACAACCATACCTTTTATCATGATCGTTTTACCCTAGAATGACCAACAGCTTGAGAAAACAATCCAATTATTGAAAGTGACATTCAAACCCAACGTTCTAGCACGTCAAGAACATACATTAGAGGCTAAGAGGAACGGAGCAACCCTTGGAAAGACTAGAGAGAAAATGGAAGCATATGATTACAGATTTCGTCATCAGGGTTATCAAGATCACCTCAAGGACCGGTAACTCTTTAGTTAAACAATTCAAGGATTTGGGTGCCAAGGAATTTGTGGAAACAGTGAGTCCCATTGACACTAAAGATTAATTGAGGGGTGGAGTGCGCATTTTGGATAGACCAAGTTATTCACATGGTAGGTTCTTAAAGTATCAGTTTGTATTCGTTTGGCATCTAGACTATGTAACTCTTATGGAGTGGTATTCGGTTTCCGTTATGGTATCAATGTGAGTTGCAAGGAAGTTGCTTTTGAAAATCTTTTATGATGTGACCTGTTAGAGCAAGCTTGTTTAGAATAGTGCGTAAATGTTGCTGGTATAGAGATGGAATTTTTTTATGGGAACGTGTGAACCCTGTGTATGAGAAGTTGAACGGTGATATAATTTTGTTGTTGCGTAGCAACTTAATGTGAGTATGTAAAAGGAATAAGTGTTTGGATGAGGAGAGTGGAAGCATAAGTAAGACTATACAAATTCATGGGTGTGGTTTTATATTTGGCCTTGAGTAAATCAAGTATCTTGGTAGAATGTGGGTAAGACAAAATAATTAAAGTGCAAAAATGGTTCTTGGTTCGATTGTGTGGCAAAAAATGTGTAAAGGAATTGAGTGATAATCAGGAGTTAATACTGTTCAGTTAAAGGATTGTAGGGTGGATGGTACGTACGTGAAGGAAATATGTGATGAGGTTATGATTGGATTCATATGGGTAAGTATATACCTAGGAAGCGTTTAGTCTGTGTGATATGTTTAGCCCTAGTGCCTCATTAGGTTCAAGTGGCGGTATTATTTTTGATGGTCGTAAGGCTAGAGTAGTCTAACACAAAGTGATGATGTGATTTTGAGTTAATAGTCGTTAGTCAATCGGGAAGTAGTCTTCGATGTACGTTTGAATATGGCAATGAGCTAGTTTTTGGTAGAGTGACGGTCTTTCCAGACAGAAGTGGAGAATGTTTGAAATCAATTTCGGTGGTGGGCTAGTTTAGAAACATATGATCGCTTGTGGAAGTAGTACTCGATGTAAGTTATGTTTTAGAGCCAACATATTCTCAAAGATAGACTAGGGTCATGATACTACAAATTGAAAGTGCGGGAGTCAAATATACCTAAGACTGCCTTTAGGACTCGTTACGAGCATTATGAATTTGTGATGATACCTTTCGGGGTAACAAATGTACTTGCTGTGTTTATGGACCTAATGGATCGGGTGTTCAGAAATTTTCTAGACCAATTGTAATTGTGTTGATAAACGATATTTGGTTATATTCTCGGAGTAAAGAAGAACACAGAGAACATTTGAAGATTCTTTGTAGATCCTGAGAAAGCACAAGTTATATGTAAACCTTGGTAAGTGTGAGTTTTAGTTGGACCGGGTGATGTTTTTAGGTCATGTTATATCTGGAGAAGAAATTCAAGTGGACCTAATAGAAGTAGAAGTTAATTGAAAGAGGCTAACTAATGTAACAGAGATACGAACTTTTTGGGGCTAGTTGATTATGTGATATGATCCTTGAAGATTTGATAGTAATCAGTTTAAGATGCTCTAAGTGCTGAACATATGGGCTCGACCTTATCTACACCCGCAATAAAGAACGACTCAAGGAAATAGAACACAATTTTAGAGAACGAGAAGGCACAATGATAGTAAATCATCCTCAACCTTCCATACGATGAAATACGGTGCAAAATTTTGGGGACGAAATTTATTTAACGGGGGTAGTTCGTAACGATCCGGTACAGACCCTAGTTATAACAACTCGATTGATAACGACCCGTGTAAAGACCCAGACCAAACCTTAAGTGTTAATGACGGATAGTCCATGAGACCATAGAACACAGAAGAAGTTCAGAACCCTAATTCGAATCGAAAATCCTAAGTTCGACCCAGAAACCCCAACAAGGTCCAAAACTCAAGCAACAAAATCTTAACACTCGGAGAGTCTCCCAACATTCTAAATGAAGTAATATCATGAAATAATGAGTTAAAAATCAAAAATCCTCGTAAGTAGGGTAAAATGACCATTTTGCCCCTAGTACAGTAAAAAGTTTTTAAAATCTAAATTTTAACACAACGATACCCTAAATCATGAATTTAAGTACAATTAAGTAGCAAAAGGACAAAATAACATCAAAAATAACAAAAATACCCCTTAGTGGCCGACCACCTTGAGAAGAATGCTAAAAAGTGACTTTGTACTTTCTTTTTAGCTTAAAATGATGAGAAATGTATTAAATTAAGTATTATGATGATCCAATACTTGTTGAACAAGTAATATACATAATAATATAGTGTTATAGGTCAATAAAAGCAAGTAATATACATAATAATATAGTGTTCGCATTTGATTCTCCTCTGATTCAAGTCATCATCCTTGAACTAACTCTTCTCTTGTAGAACTCGATATCAATTCTGCGTTAATTACCCATTCCAAACATTTGATATTGATAAAATCTTTTGCCATCGTTCACTTCTCTCAATCCTGAAACCACAATCTGTTGTAGTGATTTTGTAAATTCTTCGTACACTTTTGAAATCTCTACTACGGAAGTAGAATTGGATGCTTGAATTGAAGTACGTTAGGCCGACGTAACTTCAGGAAAAATATCTAGTTTGGCTGTCCTTTTTGCTTAAACATCTCTTTTATCTTAATCTAATTGTACTGGACTAGTTCCGGGGACACTTGTTTAAAGTATTATTCACTATCCTCCCCTTGTTTCTCCTACATTTGAACCCCAAATGACCACTCAATTTGTGTCAACGGTAATTGTCTTAACCGTGACCATTTAACCTCATCCAACCTATCTTTGAACCACCTGGGTTCCACCCTAAGATGTTCTAACCCCGCCCATGTTTTTTACTGTCGACTTTTAAAACCTTGCCCCATTGATCTCTTAGTAACAACGATCGTCAGGATATTATGTCATTAGGCCTTAGCGCTTTCACGGGAAACTGAGACGATGCACGAAAACCTCTTAACACTTCTTCAAGCATGAAGCAGATTTTTTCTTGATGTCACAGCTTAGAATATCTGTCAACGTCCGCGTTTAACAAAGTTTCGAATATCAAGACTCTCATCTACAAAAATGGTTAAGTAAGGATTTATTTAACTAACTATATCTTTTCAAAGGCCCCGACAAATAAGATTATGCCATCAGCAATCTAAAGTTAGAAATGACAGCTTCACACCAAGGGCTTCGCGACACCACGATATGGCAAAATTCAAAGTTCCCCAGACTAGTTTGTAGCTGACTCACCCATCCGATAAATCGAGAGGCAAAAGATTCATACTGGTAGTAAAAAAGTGAAAAATGAGAAACAGCATCAAACTCATGATAACCTTATTACACTAGCAAATGAGGTACATCTATATACATCGATATTCACACTGACCTTCCCACCGAAGTGTTAGAGTATGGATTTTTGCCATCACTATCAAAGAACAAAGAATCTTGATCACAACAATGAACATTTAGAACCTGATGAAAAATTAACCACCAAGTTACAATGGATCACACGACTAGGTATATACCACAACTATACCTTTTATCATGAGCCCCTTTTTGAGTAAGTTCTAGTTCAACAAGTTCCCTACAAGTTTCATGTTTAGAGTTAAGGGTAGTAATTTGAAACAAGTTAGACTTTTTGACCATTTTAAAAAATAGGTTCTGTCAGCTGCCAAAACTCAGCAGAGTCGATTTTGGACAAAAGATTTGAAACAGTTTTGGGGTATCATCCCGAGGCTTTAAGGTCTGATTTTTTAGCAAAAAGTACTTCAATATGTTAACTACAATATTAATGTATACCAATTTTGGAATAGATCATTAAAAATTAGAGTTTTGGGCTATATAAAAATATGTGACAGAAGTGTCCCTTGAAGGCTGAAACTCAATAGAGATTTTCAAAGGAGTTTTGACCTATCAAAACTAAATAATTTGTGCTCATTCTTGGTGGGTGGATAGATATACATATTATCTAGAACTTTCATGTTTTAACCAAAGTTCGGTTCTCACTTTAAACTAGGGTTTCCAAGTCGGTAGTGTTGACTGGTCAGAAAATGACATATTTTGGTAAAAATTACAATATCTCGAGTTCTATTTATGAAAATGAGTTGAAACCAACTTTGGATGAAAGATAACACAAAAATATAAATCTGGATAGAAAGAACATGCTTAGATCAATTTTCTACATTGAGTTATAGCATTCCAAAGTTTAGGGCAAAAACATATATATTCTCAAAAATTAAGTCTCTTAGGGTCCAAATCTCCTACTTATGATATGCCATGTTTTTGTTCCATTTCTTGGTATGCTTGTGTTTTAGACTTTAATATCAAGGCTCTAGCACACTTAGAAGTCATCAAACTCAAAGATAACAACATACAACAACATCTCATATCACCCATAAGCATAACGTCCCAAATTTCCAATTACGATGCCTTTTCGATTTGATTTCGGTTCTCGATTCTTAGAGTATTTAAAGGGATGTGTTGAGAGATATTTTGAGAGATATTAGACATAAGATTTAGAGTTTTTACTTACTTGTTTGAGAGATCAAAGGAAGGTGGAGGATGGGTTTGGACTTAGCTTTTGAAAATCTCCTTGATTTCTACATTTTTCTTCCTCAAACTCACCTTAACAATCAAGATCAAAGGGCTTCTGATTTCTCTTCCTCACTTGGCCAAACATATCATATAGAGAAGAGGGTATTTGGCTTCCTTTATATAGGTAAAGGCTAGGGGACATGGGGGAAGAAAAAGTACCCAAAAAAAAAAAACTTTTTTCTCATTTTAATAAATGAGACTTGAGTTGATTTGAATTGATTCAACTCTTGAGGGATAAAAATCAGACATGGGGAAGATAAATATAGCTAGAGGTCAATTTCGGAAACAAAAATTTGATTCCCCATCAATCAAGGGGTTTTTCTCGATTTTCGTGTCCCGATTGTGCAAGAAAATGCATTAAAAGTTAATTTGATATATCTTTTTGGTGTCTTTTCCTACTGAAACCTATTATTTTAGTGTGTTTATGAAAAATATAGTATTTTCATGTATTATCATAGTTTTCATAGCAATTGATTAAATAGATGTAGTCTTTTAAGTCAAATTAAGTTATTTTGGCAATATATGACTTTTTGACTTATTTTGTTGTGTATGAACTTCAATAATAATTTGTGTACTTTTTTTTACCTATAACACTACATTATTATGTATATTACTTGTTCAACAAGTATTAGATTTTCATAATACTTAATTTAATATCTTTCTCATCATTTTAAGTTAAAAGGAAAGCAAAAAATCACTTTTTAGCACTCTTCCTAAGGTGGTCGGCTACTAAGGGATATTTTTATCATTTTTGATATTATTTTTGTCTTTTTCTACTTATTTGTACTTAAATCCTTAATTTAGGGTATCCATGTGTCAAAATGTGAATTTTTAATACTTTGTTGTATTATAGGCAAAACGGTTATTTTACCCTATTTATGAGAATTTTTTTATTTTTAATTCATTATTTCATGATATTTACTTCATTTAAAATGTTAGGAGACTCTCCGGGTGGAAAGGTTTTGTTACTTATGATTTGGATCTTTTTAGGGTTTTCGGCCGAATTTAGGATTTTCGATTCGAGTTAGGATTTTGAACATCCTCCGTATTCTATGATCTCGTGGACTATCCATCACTAATACTAGGGTCCGAGCCTGGTCGTTACAATTATATTTAATCGACTTCCTTGAAAAAATTCTTTAGACCTTCTACTCAACTGATTTGACATGCTGAATAATAAAATTCACCTACAGGGTTTGGCATGGTCAAAACTTACAAGCTTTCTCAATAGGGTATAATCAATTCCGGTCACGGGATGTGAATTCCATCAATAATTAAGATCCATCATATAATTAATGTCGTTATTCAAATCACTAGGATTATAAATCCTAAAAGATCGCACCCTTTAAATAATTAAAATAACAAACATTAAATATACATGTCTAATAATTATTTCAGGATTAAGAGTATAAGCACTCATAATAATCATAGAACGTAAAATAATTTATATAGTCAGTATATAATTAATTATCTCAACGTAGTCCTATTCAATACAAATAAAGTGTACTAGCACAATGAATCTAAGCAATTATCGATACAATTACTGATTCCCGTAATCAAAATAGATCTATTAAAATATTGTGCTACAGTCATATTGATGGTGTATCCAATTCTATTTAAAATTGTGAACTGTGAACTATGAACTTATATTCTACAAGAACCAATAATTTGGTCTTCTGTGTGTGAGGCGAACTCTACATACTAGATTAAATACAATGTAGAATAAAAGATATGCATGTACGACATTAAATATATTGCACCGATTTTGTAACTATAGAACCCCAAATGATTCACAAGAGAAAAGCCCAAAAAGAGAAATGTTTTAACAAAACTAAACCATGATTTGAAGTAAAAAGGTACATAAAGGAAGGATTAAAACCCTGGACAAACACCCCTTTGAAAAGTAAACGTTAAAACAAAAGATGAAAAATTGCTCAACTAGCCACACCGCTCAATCGGTCAAAAGATCACTCGAGTGGTCTCCCACCAGTTGCAGCATTTTTAACCTGTAACAGAGAAATCGGGAGACACTCATAATTGCTTGATAGACTGCTCGAACGGTCCAATGAGTGGTCTAGCTCTGGACACCTTCCTCAAACTTAGTTCCAAAACTTGATTTCCCACATCAAAACATTTGTAAAGATAAGCCTTCTATGAAACTAATTTTTTTAGATATAAAATCACGAGAGTAGAGAAGCATCTCCACACATTCCTAAACTATAAGAAGTCAACATTTATCTGTCATACAGCGTTCAAACGGTAACAAACGTCCTCCCATGCATGCAAAATATGAGTTCATGACCTTACGGCCTTACAACAAGGGTTACACCAACCCGAAAACAACCACCCAAAGTGCTCAAAAGGAATTACATTTACAAATTTTAATTCTCCAAAGATGATACGAGTAGACATGTAATTCTATTAATAACTACAAAAAGGATCCCTCGACCACATCCCTTAGTTCATAGCCGTCTTTCCACTATCACCTGAAATGGTTTAAACAGCATGAGTCGAGGCTCATAGAAAATAGACTAAACATGAACAAATGCATGACATGTGAGGATGGTTATGTGAAATACACAACAAAGTTTTATCTGACTACCAAACCCAATTTTTAACACATCTTTATTCACATAACCGAGTTTTCATGCCCAAAACCATGACTTTAGCCTTTCATTTCCTTATCAATTTTAAACCATTTCAAGTCCTTAAACGACCACACATACACAACCACACACACGCATGCATACGCATCCTTCGATACTTCCAAATCTCAACTAGTTCAATACATGTACTCTTTTACGTTCTTTTACTATGGGACAAGTATCTAACCTAATTATGCACTCTTTTATGGTCTTTCATAGTAGGACAAGTACCTAACCCAATTATGTTCATGATGTAAGTTCTAAAAATCGACGCCAAACGAGTTCATAGACCCATACATGGCCATTACCGATCGGGCCACATGAGGCTCGCCAAGTGGCAAATGCGTTCTATACCCCGCCATGATTAACGTCTATTCCTGATTATTAGCCGGAGGCCAGAGAGCCCAATCTACGCAGTTTTTCACCGAGGAGCTGAAGTAGCCCATAATTACGATTTGTTGACCCCAAATCGGTTCATTTACATCATCATTTTCAACATTTCAAATGCGAGTCCAACTCAAACATGCTTTCTATCGTCAACACCCAACACACGCAAGAGTTAAAATCATTAATAATCACCGGTATCTCATATGTTTTACATTCGGGTTTTATCAACTCAAAAACTCACCCAAACATCCCATGGTTTTTCATATTTTCACAATCTCATATATTTAACAAAGTTGGTTTTAATTAACTTAAAACCTCAACCAACACCTTGTAGTTCTCAAAAATCCATCACATTTGTTTGGTTTACTCAAAACCCCAATTCATCATTCTTTATTTTCATATATCATCAAATTCATATATTTTATACATGTAAATAAGCTCCCACCACCTAAAATTTACTAAAATTATTAACTAATTTCACTATTGAATTCATCAATTCAAACCCCCCAATTTTTGAAGGATTAACCCAAAAATCAAGCCCTAATTTCTCATCTTCCAAATCCAATCATGTCCAGCAACAATAACAACGTAAAACTACCTTAACTCATCCACAAATTAAAGATTTAACATTCTTTTAATATTAAATCCTAACCTAGGGTTCCAAAAATATAGATTGATCAAGATTTCTTGTATAAGTTCAAAATAATTGACTCATATCCAACAATGTTTATGAGTATTCATAGATCCTACATTTGTTGTGCTCAAACCACTAGAATTCAACCCTAGCAAGCTTCAATCCACCAAATCTCCAATCACGCGACCATAGAGGAGCTTCCAACGCGTATCTTCGTTCTTCAACGGTTGCTTACTCGGGAGGGAGGTAAGGAATTCACTCCAAAGGGGTAAGGAGGGCTCCAAGGGTCACCAAGACCAAACCCTAGGTCTTCTTTTTGATTTTAGAGAGAGAGGGGGGAGGAGAGAATGAGAAAAAACACCTCAAACCCGTAACTTATACACCTCCATGTCAAAGACCGCTTGATCGGTCTCAGGACCGCTCGAGCGGTCGCTTACGGGATAGCACACCAAGGAAAGAAAAAGAACACAGAAACCCAAATGTTCGTCCCGACACCTCAAGACTCGTTCAATCGACCCACCATAATTATGTTTCATGCGTATCCAAGCTCAAAATCCTCATCGACAATTATAACCATGATCGAATTTTAACCCTTACCCAAAACCCAACACTTAACAGTATTCCACCGCACACGCCATGACAGGTTTTAATTAACCGTTTCAAAATAAAAAGGAACTAGGTCCTTACATTAAATAAATAATGAAATGTATACATTACTCATTAATATTCTCATAAAAATAAAAAAATTAATTTTATTAATTAATAAAATTAAATACTAAAATTCAAAAGTATGATTTTTACTATACAACTTTGATAACCCATCATGCTGTCACCTGATTGGTCCTTACCCTTCAAAATCATGCGTGGCGACTCTAATTACGCCGTAGGAGGCGTCTTATGACAACGAGTCAACTGAATCCCTCATTCCATATACTACACCAATAAGACCCTCACTGATGCACAATTAAACTATACCACCCCCAAAAAATAATTATTGGCAGTAGTTTTAGCTCTTGTCAAATTTAGGTCCTATAAATTTCAATCCTATCTCTTAGGCTCGAGAGTCGTCGTATACATGAACCATGCCGCCCTTCGACACCTACTATCCAAAAGGGACACTAAGCCTAAACTCATTTGCTGGATCCTACTCTTACAAGAGTTCGATCTTGAGATCCGTGATAAGGAAGGGATCGAAAATTCTATAGCTGGTCACCTCTCTCGCTTCATAGTTGAACCCTCTAGTGACTCCACCTCTCTCTGTGACTGGTTTCCAGACGAGGAACTTCTTGTAGTCATCAACAACCAGCTTCCTTGGTATGCTGACATCGTCAACTATCTGGAAGTTGGCCGAATCCTATCTCACTAGTCCAAGCAAGATAACGACTGGTTCTTTTCTAAAGTAAAATTCTACTTTCGGGAAGACCTGAACTGTTCAAGTACTACCCCGACCAAGTGATCCAATGATGTGTCTCGAAAAATGAGGTGATGAGCATCCTGGCATTCTTCCACTTCCTAGCTTTCGGAGGTCACTTCAGTGGCAAGAAAACAGTGGCTAAAATCCTTCAAAGTGGTTTTTACTGGCCCACCATCTTCATGGATTCCTACAAATTCTGTAGGGCCTACCTTCGATGCCAACAGACTGGCACAATTTCCTCCAAAGACATGATGCCCCTAAACCCCATTCTGGTAGTTGAACTTTTCGATGTCTGGGGTATCGACTTTATGGGACCTTTTCCACTATCACACGGTTATGAATGTATCCTAGTTCCAGTAGATTATGTGTCCAAATGGGTAGAAGCTATAGCTACCAAATCGAATGACGACAAAGTTGTGGTCAAGATACTCCAATCTAAAATCTTTAGTCGATTTGGTTTTCCACGTGTTATTATCAGTGATGGTGGGACACACTTTCTAAATAAGTACTTCTCCACATTACTCCAAAGATTTAAGTAGCCACTCCTTATCATCCCTAAACCAGTGGCCATGTCGAACTATCAAATCAAGAAATCAAGAATCTTGTGACTAAAACCGTCCATCTTAATTGTAAGGATTTGTTTGAAAGACTTGATGACGCTCTTTGGGCCTATTGGACTGCCTACAAGACACCCATAGGTATGTCCCCATATTGACTTGTCTTTGGAAAAGCATGCCACCTACCGGTCGAGCTAGAGCATCGGGCTACGTAGACAGTTAAGACTTTCAACTTTGACATGGCTATTGTCGATTCTAACCAAAAGCTTCAGCTAAGTGAGCTCAAAGAAATTCGTAATGACGCCTATGAGAGTTCCCGTACCTATAAGGCCTGAACGAAAGCATTTCATGATAAACACATCCATCGTAAGTCTTTCGAACCTAATCAAAAGGTATGGTTATTCAACACAAAGTTAACATTGTTTCCCAACAAACTCCAATCCCGGTGGGATGGATCATTTGTAGTGACCTAAGTCTACCCCCACGGTGCCTACCAGCTCCCCAATCCTCAATCCGGTAAGCATCTTATGGTTAATGGCCAACGACTAAAACCATATGTTGAAGGCATCTCTGTAGAACCCGTAGTTGAAACTCCCTAATCATTGACTGAGCATCATGTCTGGCTGAAGACGTTAAACTTAGCCTTACTAGGAGGGAGCCCATATTTTCTTAGTTTAATAATAAGGCAAGATAGAGAGAGAGAGAATCTAAATAAAATTGTTCAGCTCACTCTGTTTAGATGGATTCAATCGCATTCGGACGAAAATCTTTCTGTGCTAATTTTGTCCGGATGGACCTATTTGCGTCCAGACAGAATTAGATCCCATCACTTCTGAAGAGTCACACTGTTATATCTTCTTAGGCATTAATGAAAAACCTAAAATTGCCCTTCTGGATGTACCTGTGTCTAGATGGAATGCCAAGGGTCATGTCCTTTCACTAACCAGGCTAACTTCAATAAATGCTTCATTCAATTTCATTCAGACGGGCTTATGTGCGTCCAAACAAAATTCAAATCGACTTGACATTTCCAACAGCCCTCATTAATGGCTGGACAAAAAACCTTCTATCCGGATGAAAAAGCTTTTGTTATAAAACCGTTTGGATGGACTCACTCATGTTCAAATGGAATTACTCAGCTCTATAAATATGAGCCTCCCCCCTCATTACTTTTCACGGTTCACCTTTCATTCTCTTTCAATCATCTAACTTCTTGTCCCTCATACTCCTGCTATGGCCTCCTCTTCTCGTCGCTCACCGAAACGAAGCCGTGTCACCCCTTGCCGGTCTTCCAACACCCCCTCAGAGATGTAGGGAACAAGAGAATTCCACACCGTCACCACATTTCCAATGGGGGGGAGTTTCTTTGATTTGACGAGCATGCCTCCTAGAGCATACAACTCCTACTGTGACGCCCCGTGTTTTGGGCACGTCAGGACATACATAATTATAATTAATGGAGATATTCTAGTCATGCATTCATAGTTATATATGATAAGTACTACATCATTAAACATTCAAAACTTGTTCAAATTACATAACGATTACAGTCTTCCAGAGAATTTAACAAAAAATTACATTACGCCCATGGAAACTGAACATAAGAAGAAAAAGGGAGAAAATTTAAATTCTTCAAATGGCATTGTCGGGGTCGGCTGGCTTCTGCCACTCACATTGTTCCTCAAAACCTTCTTCTTCGGGTGCAACCTCCTCAAAAAGTTCTTCTTCACCTGTGGCACGAATGCCATTAGTCAAAGCCCAAAAGCAAATTTCTTAAACCTTCTAACCAAACTCACAACAAAATATCCTACAATGCATATCGTATAACACCCAATACAAATTGAGGCCAAGGAGATAGACAAATTTAATATTTCTGACAGGGTAAACATACATAAAAGCAACTATGCAAATACGTAATGCAAATGAATGCGATGCAAATGCCTAACCCGACATACATTCAAAACCATAACGTGAATTCCATGCCGGGAATTTCAAAGTAGACTTTATGGGAATTTGATCACTAAACCTATCCTCGCGTTGTTGCGAAAGGTAAACGCTCGCCTTGGCTTCATACCTCAGCCGTTTTACTCAATGGCAACGGCGTGGGGGATGGCCAAAAACATCCTTATCCTCCAGCCAACCGTCCCACATTAAGGACCAGGATGTTCGTTTGGCGTCAATCGAAAGTCTAAATAAAAAGGCTAGTGACAAACCCATGGTGCCTAATCCCTTTCATAGTAAGAAATCTCCTAATTTATTTTCAAAAGTTGGCAACCAAGGACGCCCTAAGTTCAAGATCACAGAAAGAATGATTTTCACATAATCTAACCCACAATAATGGATACAAATGGACTCCGATAAACCAAAATGTAAGTGTAGTAATGCTTAGGGTGTGCAACATGCTTCTCGTGTATAACTAATTATAACATAGCATCTAAACATGGTATAACCCAAGGAACAATTCACTAAAGCATAGAGTACGAGTATATGAAGTACAAACTATAACTAATGTGACATGGATTTAACCTATCGACATGGATTCTATTTATCAAATTGTCATTTTCATACACCAATCATTCACATTATTCATTTAAGATCCACATCTTTAAGTCCCACAATGTGGCATACCATTTATACACTTAGCCAAATTTAGGTAAATGTTCATGCGTCAAATTTAAAATCATAACAGTGTTTTGGGGCCCGTAGACATAGAGTCAAGTTCTAATTTTTGGACACCAATTAGATAAGAATATTTTGTATAACTTTTATGTTTAACACTAAAGTCAGATCTTAGGAAAAATGGGTCATTTATACCAATTAAGATAAAACTATTCAGCACTTTATAGAGAAAAGTACAGAATTTGGGCAACGGTTGGGCTCGGTTTTGGGGCATCAAATCAAGGGCTATGGATCTGATGTTTGGATATGTTCTGGTTTAAGGGGTCCTCTACAAGTTTTATGTTTTGTGCTAAGACTAGTTGTTTGGAACAAGTTGATGATTTTGGCTATTTTATAAAATGGGTTCAGTCAGCATTAATAGGTTCAACAGAACCTATTTTCAACAAAGAATGCACAAGACCTTTGGGGACCATCCGAGGGTATTTAGGGCTGATTTTTGGTCAGTAAATAGTTTAATATGTTATCTACATTTCTCATAAAAACTATTTTTGGATTTGGCCATTAAAAACATAGATTTTTGGTCTTACAAAAACATGTGACAGAGAGCTCTGTTAGTCACTGATTCACAATAGTGACTTTAGGGAGGGTTGTGACCTATCAAGACTTCATATTTTTTGATCTAAGCTCGGTTCGCACTCTAACTTAGTGTTTTTGTGTTTGCAATACAGAGTGGTCAGAATCTGACACTCTTTAGTAAAAATAGTGTATCCTAAGTTCTATATAATGAAATCACTTCAAACTAATTTAGTCTGAAAGATAACTTAAATATCTAGATCTGGACATAAAAATCATACTTAGATCATTTTTTTACAACTAGTTATGATAGTTCAAAGTTCATGACAGAAAGTAGAATTACACAGAAAATCAGGCTAGTTAGGGTTTCGGTGTCTTAGCTTAAGACATGTTTAGATTTAATGTATTTTCTTTGCATGCATGTAATGTATTCATACATATCAAAGTTTTATAACCTATACAAGTCATTAAACTCAAAAACAATTACATGCAAACACATCCAACACTAGATTACTCATGAACAGTCCTTATTCTAGCCTCACAACGCCTTTTTGGGTGAGATCTTGGTTCTTATTGTTGGGAGACACTCCAACGCCAAAATAAAATATATACATGCTCGGTGATCCAGAAAATATATCTTTATTAACTTTCAACAATTACAATAATCTGAAATTACAGGAAAATAAAATAACAGAAATAACATGA
>JAUMHN010046718.1:0-52555 GCA_032360265.1 Heliamphora ciliata | reverse complement strand
TTTTATATTGATTTGGGTTGATACTTTGCTTGTATGAATAAAACCTAGTTGATTTCATACTTGATCAACAAATTCATAGACTTGTGTGTGATTTGAGTTGGGTTTGATGAAAATAGGAGTTTTGAGAAATGATCTAATCATGATTTTGAAGAAGTGTTGTGAGAAAAGAGATTAATAAGACTTTGGATTCCATGTTTTTGTATAAAAAATGGGTTTGGATTAGCTTCAAAACCTAGCAAAAAATCAATTCTCGGCGCAAGACCGCTTGATGGACCAATCGATTGGTCGAGCAAGCGGTCAAGAGCTGTTCTCGGTATTTTCTGCAGGCCAGACCGCTAGATAGACCGATCGATCGGTCTATCGCGCGGTCTACTTCACTGGTCAAAATTTTGTTTTTCAAATTAATGTATCTCTCTCATCCGAACTCCAAATGGGGTCAATTTTATACTCAAATCGAAACCCCGGAAGTCTTCTTTCCAATAAGACTACTCTCACTTGATTTTTTGCTAGGTTTTGAAGCTAATCCAAACCTATTATTTTTGTAGAAAAATTATGACCAAAATAGTGAGGGTATATCAAAATTCTTTAACCATTTTTCACCCATTTTTTGCCAAATGTCTTAGAAAATATTACTTTTCATCCTTAATGAACTTTTTATCAATTTTCTTCATCCATGGGCTATGGCTACACCTATATTAATATACTTGGAATGGGTTGCAAGTGTTGTACCGGTTGGTTGAGTTTTATGATAAAATAGGTTTTATACATATAACGTTTTTTTTAAGAACAAGAAAGGGTATCTGAGGGTTGTGATATGATGTGGCCATCATTTGACATTGCTAAGCATTTAGAAGAGAAAGTTGATTTTCAAACTTGTGTATATGCATATGATGCGTCCGTTCCATTTTCCTTCAAATGATATGATTATAATTGAATTAAAATTTAAGTTGATACTTGGTGACATTGAAGTAATGATGTGAATTATGAGAAACTACATAATGAACTTATTAACTTGAATTGAAAGCCCGCGAAGGTTCATACATAATGAGGGGTTGCGGTCCTGCGGTGAAAGCCCGCGAAGGTTTACATTCTGATAATAATGAACCGGATGAATTGATGATGATTAAGTTGGCCTGGCGGGTCCGCATTGAAAGACCGAAAACTTGCTCAAGATAGGGACCACGTGCCCATGGGTTAGTCCCCAAAACGTGGTGTTGCGTCATAGTGAGTTATAGGGCTATCTATTAACTAATGGCTTAGCGTAGCCTATTCGGATAATAGGGAGGGGTTTCTATAAACTACACCCGACGCCGGTTCATTATTGTGATATGGTTTGGTGATAAATCGGATATGAAAATGTAATATGGTTTTTGTGAAAACCGAATAATGAGAAAATATTATGGGTAAAATGTGAAAGAAATGAATGTTTTGAAAAAGGCTTGTGGAATTAATGAATTGGCGTGCGTCGGTGTGTGTGGGGGACTAAATAATAAACTGACGGAACTTGCATCTTTATTTTGGTTGCACCCATCACACCTCACAAATTATGCATTACATGTGAGTTAATCTTTATCCTACGAGCTTCGGCTCATGTATGTTTACCAAATAAATTTCAGGTTCCGAAAAGCGGGGTGACACCAAAGCCATGGAAGCTTTTGGGAAGGGCCAGTAGATGAAGTTATTTTGCCCTTTTTTTGTTGTACATTAAACTACGGAAAGTGATGTAACGTAAGGGATAATTAATGTTGTATGTTACACTAAACATTTGTGGTAAGCTTGGAAATGTAATTCTAGAACTTGGTTCATTCTGTTAAATCTTTTGAATGATATGTATAATATTTTCTTAAGTTCTTGGGCTTTACCTATGGTTATGGTTTATGTATGGTAAATGTTGGAGTTTGTTCACGGACCCGAGTTTGGGTCGTGACAAAGGTGATGAGATGGAGATAGATAAAGAACCGAATGTGGAAGATTTTGATGTCGATGACGATGAGGACGAGGACGAGGACGACGATGAAGAAGAAGTAGTAGCGATTGACTTCCCATACGATCAGTTTGACGCATCTTTACCCAAGTCTAATGTAGACGAAGCAACGGATACCGTCATTTACTATAGTCGTCCAAAGTGCCGAGGCTTATATGTGGGGGATCACATGCACGCCAAAATCTGTCTAAAGTACATGTGCATGTGGAGAAAATCAGAGGCTTTTCTACGCTACCTAGGACCAGTACGTGTGATCGAAAAATGTAGCCGAAGACTCTATCACTTAGACATTCTTCCTGGATGTAAGATGCGACTAGGAGATATGTTGACCATAGGATGGATGCACTATCAAAGGCCGACAGATGAGAGCAATCATCAATTCGCATGATCTAGCTATCAACTTTGACGACCCCGAGATGTACAGAGAGACTCTGACCGCCATAACCAACAGAGTACAGATGGGGCCGAATAATGTCTGGCACGTTGAGGTGCAGTGGCGCCGCTACAACATCACCGAGGCAACCTGGGAACTCGAATCGATTGTTCGCCACTTTTATCCACATTTGTTTGTTTAGATATTAGCATGATAGACTTGTACTTTTCCTTTTGACTTGAAGATTATATGTGAACTTTGACAAACTTGTATTGACTATGAGTTGAAATGAATTGCAAATCTTTGATGTCAAAATCCTTATAAGTAGTTCTATAATTATCAACCTGACTCTACAAAATTCCAACTCATAATAAACAATTAAGTACTGGAATAACTCCTAGAATCATAACACTCTTTTTCTTTTATTCTAGAATGGCGGGTAGAAGACCTAACCACTGACAGGCAAACGGATCCACCGACAATGAAGTACCAGAACAAGCACAAGTGTTGCGAGAATTGCCGCTAGCATCAACCGCCCACATGTACGTGATCGAGCCTGGTTTTTATCAGAATTTGGGAGGCAACGAGCCCCGATGTTTCAAGGGGGAGTAGAATCGAGGAAGGCAGAGGAATGGCTGAGAGCAATAAAGAAACTATCCAACTCAATGGGAGTCCATGATGAGACCTACCGAGTGGCCTTAGCTGCCCATCTACTAGAAGGAGAAGCCGATCATTGGTGGACTTTGGTCACCAACACCCAGGAGGTAGCGACTCTGACTTGGGAGCAATTTGAGAGTCTATTTTTGGAGAAATACTTCCCAGCCCCTTTCCATCAAGGGAAAAATCGAGAATTTTTAGAGCTTAAGCAGGGAATAATGACAGTGACGCAATATGTGAACCGTTTCGAAAAGTTAAGCCATTTTGCCACGACCATTGTACTGGACGAAGAGTTCAAGGCACAAAAGATCGAATGGTGCTTGGAGCCGTCTATTCGAGCAAGGGAGATCTGCTTGCAACTTTCCACCTATACCCAGGTAGTACGCGCAGCCTTGTTGGCTGAGACAGACCAAGCAAACTGCAGGAAGACATGGAATGAGAAGAAAGGAAGTACCAGCTCCGGAGGACAAGTGAGGAGCAATCGGGCATTTATCCCTAGAAAACCGTTCCACCGAGAGTACCAACAAGGATGACCAAGGGAACCCCTTGCGACATCTGTGATGTGCTTCGAATGCCGCTAACCAGAACACAAGAGGTATGAGTGCCCGCGCCTCGCACAGAAGAACCTGAGCAATCAATAGTGGAGGCAGCCCTAAACCCAACAGCCTAGGTTCCCGCAACAAGTCCAAGTCACCAGGCCCGCTACTCAGCCGCAAAATGGAAGAGGGAGACCCTCTCTCAACAAGAATCCGAGATCGCAAGGAAACTTGGGCAATGGACTGAAGGCTAAAAATCTCAAGAACAACAATGGGAATCGATCAATGGGAGGCCGCATCTTTGCGCTACAGGAAGAGGAACTGGAGAACACCCAAGTTATACAAGGTATGTTCGTATTATTCAATACCTCAGTGAAAGTATTATTTGATTCTGGAGCATCCCATTCTTTTATATCTCTAAACTGTATGAAGTCCTTGCTCTTAGAACCCGAGGCATTAGAACAAACCCTAAGTGTCGTCACACCCTTAGGAAATCGAACCTGATTAGACTCTATCTGTAAAGCCTACATGTTACGAATAACCTCTTCCCCTATGACTTATGACCTACGAGTCATGGATTTCAATGGCTACGATGTGATCCTTGGAATGGACTGGTTATCGGGGCACCATGCTATCATCGACTGTCGACAAAAGAAGATATGGGCGCAAGAAGAAGATGACACTACTGTACGAATTCAAGGAGAATGATGCGAGATCCTGACCCCGAGTATTGTGAAGGACTGCAAATTGAGTAATTTTGTAGGGAGATTAACGTTCCTACTTGCTAGTACGAACATCTCGCCAACCGCCGAGTTACCCTGAGTAGTGTGCAAATACAAAGACGTATTCTTGGAAGAACTCTCTAGATTACCCCTGCATCGTGAGATCGAGTTCACGATAGAACATCAGCCTGGAACTGCGTCGATTTCAATTGCAGACCACCGCATGGCACCCGCCGAACTGAAAGAACTGAAGAATCAGCTCTAGGAACTGCTCAACAAAGGTTTTATTCACCCTAATACGTCACCATGGGGAGCACCAGCATTGTTCGCCAAGAAAAAGGATGGAACCTTACGTCTCTGTATCAACTGCCATCTGCTGAATAAGGTTACAATCAAGAATCGATACCCCTTGCCTCGTATCGATGATCTCTTTAACTAGTTACGAGGATTATCTTGTTTCTCAAAGATCGACCTTCACTCCGGATACCACCAGCTTCAAGTCAAGGAGGAGAATATACCAAAGACAACCTTTAAAACCCGATACGGACATTATGAATTCATAGTCATGCCTTTTGGTTTAACCAATGCCCCAGGAGTTTTCATGAGTTTGATGAATAAACTTTTTCAGCCCTACCTCGATCAATTTGTAGTGGTTTTCATAGATGGCATCCTTATATACTCCCGACCTAAAGAAGAGCATGAACAGCATCTGAGAATTGTCTTGCAAAAATTAAGAGTCACAATTCTTTGCCAAGGCAAGCAAGTGTGAATTCTAGTTGCACGAAGTGAAATTTTTGGGACACGTAGTGTCTAAGGAGGGAATAACTCTAGACCCTGCCAAGGTAGAAGCCATTTTTGAGTGGAAACCACCTCGGAATGTTTTCGAAGTTCAAAGTTTCCTTGGACTAGCAGAATATTACCAAAGATTTATCCAAGATTTCTCGAAAATGGCACACCCAATGACCAGATTAACGTAGAAAGGGGTGAAGTTTGAGTGGAATGATAAGTGTGAAGCAGCATTTCAAGAGCTCAAGAAGAGATTGACCAGTGCCCCGATCTTGATCATACCCAAACGAGAAGTTGGGTATACGGTGTATTGTGATGCATCAAAAGATGGTGTAAGATGTGTACTAATGCAGAATGGTAAGGTGGTAGCTTACGGATCAAGACAATCGAAACCACGTGAGCAGAATTACCCCACCCATGACCTGGAACTTGCGATAGTGGTGTTCACACCAAAGTTATGGAGGCATTATCTTTATGGAGAACGATTCGAGCTTTTAACCGATCACAAAAGTCAGAAATACCTGTTCACCCAAAAGGATCTTAATATAAGATAACGCCATTGGATGGAGTATTTAGGGGACTACCAGTTTACACTAGCCTATCACCCAGGCAAGGCTAACGTCGTGGCCGACGCCCTTTGCCAGAAAATGAGAAGTACAATGGCTAATATAGCCTCAAGAGAATGGAATATGAAGGGGACGCTCAACGAATTCCGACTCCAGCCATTAGAATCGGAGAATGGAAGCTGTTTTTGTCTACCAGTAGCGACGACGAATCTCCGTCAGCAAATTGTGGAAGCCCAAAAGTATGATCAGGAATGTGAATTTATTCGAAGGAATATGATTGCAGAGGAATCAAAGATGGGATGGGTAGTTAACAAGCATAAACAGTTGACCTACCAAGGACGACTTTTCGTACCAAATGTTGAGAATCTGAGAAGAGACATCCTAAGGGAGCATCACCAATCACCTTTTGCTGTCCACCCCGGAGAGACAAAGGTGTATCACGATTTGAAGAGGCAGTATTGGTGGAATGGCAGAAAGAAGGATGTAACAAGTTTTGTGGCCAAATGCCTTACCTGTCAGCAAGTGAAAGCCTAGCACCAAAGACCAGGAGGAACCCTCTTGCCCCTAGAGATACCTCAGTGGAAGTCGGAACATGTTACCATGGATTTTATCTCTAGATTACTGAGATCGACAACAGGACACGACTCTATCTGGGTAGTCGTAGATCGCCTCACCAAATTAGCACACTTCTTACCAGTTCGAACTTCCGAGAAGTTGGAAACCCTAAGTCAGAAGTACATTCGGGAGATCGTACGTCTTCATGGAATTCCACTGTCAATCGTGTTAGATCGAGATTCACATTTCACCTCATGATTCTGGTACAGTTTGCAAACTGCCTTAGAAATGGAGCTTTGCTTCAGCACAGGCTTTCACCCGCAAACTGATGGGCAATCTGAACGTACAATTCAGACACAAGAAGACATGTTTCGAGCCTGCGTCATGGACTTCAAGGGACACTGAGAGAAACACTTGCCATTGGTCGAGTTTGCTTACAACAACAGCTTTCAATCCAGCATTGGCATGCTGCCATATGAAGCCCTCTATGGAAGACCGTGTCGTTCGCCGATTTGTTGGACTGAAGCAGGAGAAAATGCACTTATGGGACCGGATCTAGTGCAAGAGACTACCGAGCAGAACCGACTCATTCAGCAATGGATTGCTACCGCACAAAGCCGATAGAAGAGCTACCAGATCAACGACGAAGGCCGCTACAATTTGAAGTAGGAGATCATATATTCCTAAAGATTCAACCACGAAGAGGGGTCATACTCTTTGGCCAAAAAGGTAAACTAACCCGAAGATATATTGGACCGTTTGAGATTCTAGCCAAGGTTGGGGAAGTGGCATATCGTTTGGCTTTACCACCTCAACTAGCCAACATTCATAATGTATTCCATGTGTCGATGTTGAGGAAGTATGAACCTGACCCTACCCACATTCTAGATTGAAAGGAACACCATGTTGATGAAGATATCACATTCGAAGAACAACCGGTAAGGATTATCGATCAACGAGACAAGATTCTTCGAGGCAAGGCCATTTCGCTCGTTCGAGTTCTTTAGATGCACAACGGGATTGAAGAATCCACATGGGAGCGGAAAGAAGCTATGAGGACAAGTCATCCCCAATTGTTCGCAGATTGAGGTACAATATGAAATTTCAATGATGAAATTTGTTTCAGAGGGGTAGATTGTAACAACCTAGCTCAAACCCTACTATTATATTAGCGACAAATAGACAATGAGAACCTAGGTCGCTACATGAACAAGGAAAACCCTAAGTAACCCGAAACCCTAAATTTGACCTGGAAACCCTAAAAGAGACCAAATACTCAGAGGCAAAGCCCTAACACTCGAAAAAGTCCCAAAATAGCTTAAATTAAGTACATAACACAAAATATTAAATTAAAAATAAAAAATTCTCATAATTAAGATAAAATGACCATTGTCCCGAATACAACAAAAAGTCCTAAAAATCTAAAATTTGACACATGGACACCCAAAATCAGATATTTATATACAATTAATTAATAAAATACAAAATAACAACAAAAATACTCAAATAGCCCTTGCATGGCCGGCCACCTAGGAGAATGTGCCCAAAAAATTATTTTTTGCCTTTTTAAGCTTTAAAATGAGAAACAATGTATAAATTAAGCATTATTTTGATCCAATACTTTTTATACAAGTAATATATATAATAATATAATATTGTAAGTTAACAAAATGAAACAAATAATTATTTAAAATCTCTACACAATAAATAACTTAAAAAGTCAGTTTTTGTCAAACTAACTTAATTTAGCTTAAAAGTTTGCAATTATTCAATTAATTACTATCAAAATTATGATAAATTATGATACAACTCAAAACCCAAATTAAATACTAAATCAGTTTTATCTGCCCCAAAAAACTGCCATGGCCGAAACACCCTGCCCTAAATCTGATTTTTGTAAGTCTCAATTAAATCTCACCTCCCATGCAACCAATGAGGGAATTTAAAAATCACAAAAATGCGTAAGTATCATAATTATTTTTATTAACCCTTTTTCTTATAAAATGAGACATAAACCCTCCCATTTCTCCTTCATATTTTCCATTGAGAGTAAGAGGGAGAGACCACCTAAAATTGTTCTAAGTGTTCCCAAGAAAGAAGGAGAGAAGGAGAAGCTAAGAGGAATCAAGGAAGAAAGCACTAAAGCCAAGCACTATTCTCCTACAATCATCTAAGTATAAAAAAGGATAAGTAAACTCTCTAAAACCCTCTGATATTCTCCGTTAAGATAACTTTTAATCCATCTCTATAATCAACCCTAAGAAGATAAAATAAAGAATAACTCAAAAAGGCGTCGTAGGAGTAGTTTATGGGCTGTTTATGTATGAGCAAGCTTTGCACGTGTTTGTATGTATGTATTCTTGAGTTTTATGGTTTACACATATTCTAGAGTTTTGGTTTATGTGAGTTTATAACATGCATGCAAAGAAAACACAATAAAAATAGACATCGCATGAGCTAAGTCATTAAAACCCTAAGTTACCTGCTTTTCTCGGCATACCAAGATGCTGCCACCAAATTTAAAACACCATAACTAAATGTAGAAAAATGGTCTTAAAGTAATTTTTGTGTCCAAATTTATCTTTTGGAGTTATCTTTCAGAAAAAAAATGGTTTGAAGTGATTTCATTAAGTAAAACTCCAGATGAGTCATTTTTTTCGAAGAGTGTCAGATCTTGACCACTCTGAGTTGCAGACCTAAAACCCTACGTTAGAGTAAGAACAGAGCTTAAGTCAAAACATACAACTTGTAGAGGACATATTTAGATTTTTTTCCACCAAATATGAACCAAAAATATGAAGTCTAGATGGGTCAAAACACCTTCAAAATTCACTGTTGAGGTTCATTGACTGACAGACCTCTATGTCATACATTTTTGTGAGACCCAAAATGCAACTTTTGAGAAGCCAAATCCAAACGTGGTAAACATGAAAACTGCAGATAACATTTTAAACTAAATACTGAGAACAAATCAGCCCAAACTACCATTGGATGATACCCCAAAGGTTTTGAGCACTTTCTGTTAAAAACACATTCTGCAGACCTTTTTTAGGCTGACTGAACCCTTTTTATAAATTAGCCAAAATCTCAAATGTTTTCCAAACAACATGCCCTAGCACATAACATTAAACTTGTAGGGGACATCGTAAACTAAAATCTCACCAAAAATTAGAGCCATAGCCCTTGAATTGATACACTAAAATCATGGCCAACATAGGCCTAAATTCTGCACGTTTCTCTGAAAAGTGCTGAATGGTTTTCCCTAAATTAAATCAAATGACCTTTTTTCCCTAGGATCTAACCTTAGTGATGAACATGAAAGTTGTAGAAAATATTTTTAGGGATAATTACACTTACCTCCGATGAGGTTTAAGGTTATTACAGGGACCTCCCCTATGGTCTCTGAAATTATACTAACCTCCCCTGAGTTTTAATTTTAACATCAATTGCACCCCAACTGTTAAAATTATCATTGAAATCTAATAGAAACTGCCCCTCCAACCCTAAAACCACCCTTTTCACCCCAAAACTACCCTTTCCAAAACCACCCTTCCATTGAAATTTGGGATGGGAATGGTGATTTTGGGGGAAAAAGGTGGTTTGAAGGGTGGTTTTGGGATGGAAATGGTGGTTTTGGGGTGGGAGGGGCGATTTTCGTTAAATTTCAACGGATATTTTAATAGTTGGGGTGCAATTGATGTTAAAATTAAATCTCATGGGAGATTAGTGTAATTTCAGAGATCACAGGAGAGGTCCCTGTAATAGGCTTAAATCTCATGGAAGGTAAGTGTAATTATCCCACATTTTTATCTAATTGGTGTTCAAAATTTAGAAATTAAATCCATGCCTAAGTAGTTCAAAATATTATCGCAACTTTAAAACTAGCAATCGAACAATTTCCTAAAATTGGCTAAGTGTACTAGTGGTGTGTTACTTATGGGACTTGAGTATGTTAACCTTATATGAACTTTGTGAGTAATTACTATATGAAAATGATGCTTTTGATGAAATAAACTCATGCCAGTGGTTCGGTTCTATGTTGTATAAATTGTAGTTATGCTTCTCATGCTTGTACTTGATGCCTTAGCAAGTTATACCATGTGTCATATCATATTTATATGTCATACTATGATTAATTGCACACAAAAAGCATAATGGACATCATAAACAGTCCTACATATCATCTTGGGTTATCGAAATCTCTTTCGTATCTTTCAATTGGGTGGAGTGAACATGGAAATCATTTAATCAGTGGTTGTGGATCTAGGACGTCCATGGTTGCCATATTTGAAATTGAATTGGAGGTTTTTATTATAAAAGGGGATTTAAGCGCCATGGGTTCGCCTCTAGCATTTATTAGACTTTGAGTTGACGCTTAATGAGCATCCTAGTACTAAATGTGGGACGGTTGGCCCGTATTAGGATGGCTGATAAAAACTGAGTGGCTCACCGCCACGCCGTTGCTATTGAGTAAAACGGGTGAGACATATAGCCGAGGCGAGCGTTCACCTTTCGCCATGAGGCCAGGATAGGTTAAGTGATCAATATACCATCAAGTTTACTCTGTAATTTCCGACATGGAATTCCTGGTACTGTTCTGAAAGTACCTTGGGTTGGGCATCTGCATTGCATTCATTTGCATCACGCACTCGCACAATTGTTCTTATATATATATATACTGGCCCTGTTGAAAGTGATAAATTATATGTCTCTTTGCCATTAAATTGTATTGGGTATTACACGATATGTATTGTAGGATATTTTATTGTGAGTTTGGTAGACGATTTCGAGAATTTGCTTCTAGGCTCTCGCTTATGGCATTCGTGCCACAGGTAAAGAAGAAGAACCTTTTGAGGAAGTCGTGTTCGTTAAGGATGAAAATCTCAAAGAAGGAGGAGAGTGGCAGGAACTGATTGGTCCTAACAACACAACTTGAAGACGTATGATGTTTACTTTTTGATCTTTTGTTTAGTTTTCCATAAACATAATGTAACTTTTGTTAAGCTTTCTGGATGACTATAATCATTAAGCGGTTTGAATAAATTTTGAACCGTTAATAATGTAGTAATTATCATATGTAATATGAATGCTCGGCTAGAATATTTTTCTTATTTATAGTTACGTATATCCCGACGTTCGCAGAGGATGGGGCATCACATTGGGTCCCTCTCCCACCAAATGACTACAAAGACCCGTTTGATGGGATATCATTGCCACAGCTGTTCAAGTTAGAGACCGATACTAATGAAGAGTCCTATTGGTTTACACAAAACCTAATGGGAATCGAAGAAGATCTCTGTAGAAATCAAGGAGTTAGTGAAGAGGACAGTCGAAGAAAGGCAGAAATAGATGATTTTTGGACCTTCTGAGAAGAAGGGTACCCAGTGGCCAAAGTTTGAGAGGTAATTGACCAATTTGAAAATCTGTGGGAGCCTAAAGAGCAACTAGAACATCTGACGAGGAGCGGAAGTCATTTTAGGCCCGCACTACTAGAGAAAGGTTAACAACCAAGTAGGGGTCAAGAAGAATCAAAAATGCAAGGGGAGAAACATAATAGTGAAGAGGAAGACAGTTTTGAACCAGCTCAGGAAGACACAAGAAAATGGGAGCATTTGGGGACTGCTCGTGGCTTCCCATAAGCACCGACAGGCGATTTTGAAAGCTCTCAACAATATAGACATTCCAATCGACGTCTCATCTGGCCAGTTGGTTGGGACGCTGATGCCCGAAAAGAAGCCTAATGTCATCGCCTTCAGTGATAAGGACTTTTCGATAAAGGGGCCATCTCACAATAAGCCGTTGCGTTTAACTGTCAAGTGTTTAGGAAAATGGGTGTCGGTCGTCTTAGTTGACAATGGTTCTACCCTCAACGTATGCCTACTACGAACTGCTTACTGCTTGGGATTAAAGACTAAGGATTTCAAGCCGAGTGCATAAGGAGTGCGACAGTGGGGGCACTGGAAAGTCAGGTAGAGTTCCATGTTCTCGACATGCCGACTTCATTTAATCTATTGCTAGGAAGGCCTTGGCTATACGATGCAGCAATCAGAGATGTTCCTCAACCCTACAGTAAAAAGTGAAACTGATCGAGAAATGAGTAACTATCACCATATTGGGTGAAACTGGATTATCAACCCCACTTAGTGACACTATCCCGCTCCTTAAGATCCAACATAGGGAAGAAGATCTCTTTCTGAATGAGTTCAACTTTGATGAAACCAAGGTTGTGCAAGTTCTAATGAACGAGGAAGAGAACTATGTGAACCCAAAAGTTGTGGCCATGATGAAATGGATGTCCTATTTACCAGGAATGGGGTTGGGCAAACACCCGTAAGGAATATCGGAACGAATCCTGTGTATCACAATGGTCACAAGTACGGACTTAGATACTAGCCGAAGATGGAAGGATCAAAGATAGGAGAGTACAGACCAACATTTAATGGACACCTTATCAAAGAGGGAGATGACTTCCCTTACTGTGCGTTTCCCGAGCCTTAGATCGAGGAGATGACTAACTAGAAACTGCTAGGGTTGGTGTTCTTTTTCAGCCACCATCTATCTAATAGTGAGGAGGAAGCATAGATATGGTAGATGGGCTTCACTGTAAAGGAATTGACAGACTGGGCAGTTCATTGCGAAGAAGGAGATCTGGGTTCTTTCTTCGATGAAGAGATGGCTCGAGTGCATATATGCAATGAGAAAAACAAGGACATGCTGATGATGGATGCCGACATGCCTGCGGATTACACCACACTTATCATGGATACTGTTGAGAAGAAAAAGAGTCAGGCTTTTGAGTCTTTTCATATGCATGATGTGACAAGTGAGTTAAAATCTGGGTCTGTTGAGTATGTTCTTATCGAGTCTGTGGACAGTGTTTGTAACGACGAGTTTGCAGGGAATTTTAGACACCCCAATTTGACCAAGTCGAATCTTTGGCACCCATTTCGAATGCGCTCCAACGACGAAAGTATGAGAATCATGCTCAAAGATACTCCCAAGCAAGCAGAATTATGAATATGGCTCAAAACCTAAGGAAAAACCCTAAAGACCTCAGGCCGTGTTATTTTTGTCACAGCCGAAACCTTTTTGCAAACCCTCTACTAAGCCATGACTTTCTTCGTCACAGTCGCCGCTTGTTTATCCAAGCTGCCACTTTAAAAAGTCGTAGCTATCCTTTTCACCACCATAAAGGTGGCGGCCATCACTGTGGAAAAGTAAAAAGGTAGTAGCCGTCACTATTACTCGTTTTTGGACCGGTGACAGTTTCCCAGAGGGGGTCTATTTAGCTCGACTTGCCAATAAATAGGCAGCATTTCCAAGCAAAACAAAAAATGGAAGACAAACCTGTAGGTCCAAACTCTGCCCAAATACTCCCCCACCCGATATTCTTCTATTTAGTCCACACTTCCTGAGCATTGTTCGTGGTCTTTCTTGTGTTGGAGGAGTTCTTGGAGCTCATTTTGGCTTGGGGATATCTTATTCTCACCCCTAATGGCCATTCGAGACCACGACTATTCTATTCTCCCTCCGAGGGTGTTGTGGATAAGGTTTCTACTGTTTAATTGCTTATTTATCATTTATTTCGATGTAAGCATTGTTCCTTCAAATTTTTCATTATAAACAGTGTACTCATTGCTCTCTGTTCCATACACTTAGAATTATTTTTATTTTATTTCGACGATCACAAGCACACTTAGCACATCAAAAGCTTTATGAGGTTTTGGAACATGTTAGTCACAACCTTCTGATGTCACAGCCGTATGTTTTGTTAAACCTATAGTCACGGCCGTGAACTTCTTGCACATAGCCGATACATTTGTGCCTTGGTTACTCACGACTGCAACATCCTATTGTTACGGCCGCGACATCTGTTTAGAGGCTAAAAGCATAAAAACTTCCTTTAAGACTCTCCGATGTTTGTTTATTTCATGGTTTTATCTCTTTTTATTACTCTGTTTAGGATTTTCACTTTTATGTGCCTCAGTTTATCTTCTTGTTGGGTAATGAATAGTAGATCCAGCCTTGATCAAATGGGCTATGGTCTCCATTCTATACACCCCCATCCTTGCATGTTTTGTGGTTATAAACACCTAACGGCTGCAACCTTCCAATGTCACAGCCGTATAGTTTTCCAACCTCACAGTAACAGCCGCCAGTTCCTTTTCAATGGCCGTAACTTTTATCTTCATCTTTGTTACAACCGCTATATCTTTTTTCTACGGCCGTGAGGTTTTGTGAGACCAGCGACATAAAAATGTATTTCAAGCATTTTGCAGTTCACTTTTTCTATTCTCTGTATTCTGTTTAGAGTTACTGCCTATATAGAGGATGAGGGATGATGGATCTAACCAAGAATCAATAGATTATGGTCTCTTTCCAACACATCCTATTCATTTGAGTCTGTTTTAAGCATTGTGCAATGTTTATACCCTATCTGTACCCTTGAAAACCATGGTCGCGACTTTTATTTGTCACGGTCATGAGATTATTTCATTTTGTTCCTCGCAGTAACCGTATATTTGTCACGGCCATAGGTTTTGTGACTATTTTTGTCATGGCTATAACATTTGTTGCTATGGCCATGAGTTTTCTGCATATCCAGTAGCTTAAATATGATGTTGTAGTATCTTCTGTTTATTTTGTACAACCTGTTTATAGCATGTAAGGGCAGAAACATTGTTGCATGACTCTTAGACCTTTATTTGTCCATTTTGTAGCTTATTCATATGTTTTTCGCTTTGCTTTGCTCAAACGATGTGTGTGGCATATTTAGAAATAACAACCAAGTTGTATGACCCTAGGAATCATAGTTAGGTTTTTGTTTCGTTACTTGTTATTGTTTAAACTCTCTTTAACCTTCCGTTCTGTACATGTTACCTTTAAAAAATTTATAACAAGAACCAATATTAACAAAATATAGGCTAACCTCACGGTTGGGCGAAAAGGGCTCCTAGCACCTTCCTTTTTCATACCTTAGGCCCCGATCCCTCTTTTTCTCTGGTTACATTTTTAAAAGACCCGCAACCTCCTTTTTGTTTTTCTTGATTTTTCTCAAAAATCAAGTGGCGACTCCATTTTTCTAAAAAAGAATTCTCAAATATCTTGAATTTTCTTGTTTTGAAAATAAAAGAACGTTTTTCTAAAAATAATAGATATCCAGTGCATCCCGCGAGACCAAAAACACCCGTAATATTTTCTAGTGACTCCGTTGAGGACTAGTTTTTTAAAAAAAATCATAAGAGGGCTTAACTTGAAATGTTAATGGTTCTTGTTGTAAACTTTTCATTGGTATTCGCATTTGCATTTGCATATGCATATTTGTTATTGGAGACAAGACTGCCAAAATCATTGTTTTTATAAACAATCATCTGGAAAAACAACTGAACAGGCAAACGCCGAAACAAGTTCTAGAAAAAAATTTTGATGACGAACGATCAAAATAAAACCCGTGCATCCGAAGATAATTTAGAATAATACATTTTTTCCGGTCGAATGTTCAACTACGAATTTGAACCCGAGTTGAAGCTCCTGTCAGATCTTCTACTGTATTTCCTTATGCAATTCTTGAATAAGGTGGGCTACAATCTATCAAAAATGCGTACCGGCAGAACCTAGACAGCTTTAATCTTAGAAGACAAGTTATGAAGCAGGTCCAGCCTACCCACATATTTATAGGGTTAGAGCAGGGATCTCGAGAGTAATTATGAGTAATATTTCTAGTAGAACACAGACACGTATCAGCAGCTTCCACAATTAAGCAAACCTCATAGCGGTATCTGCAATTATGAAAAACTAGAGCGGTTTCTGCAATTTTCATAAAATACTGAATTACAGTTCACACCACTAAATAACTATAATTCCACTTTGACCCATAATCTCAAGACCATCTTCCATTGAGTTTCTATTATTAAATACTTACCATTTCTCTCTACGTTAAGATTTTTGATACCCACCAATTAAATTTAATTACTGGCAATTTAATTTAATCGGCATCTTTGATATTCCTTAAGCCCTTCCGCTTAACATATTTGACCGTTGGATAATCAAATCTACTTGTAGAGTTTGGCACGGTCAAAACTGATATACGTTCTTAAGAGGGTATCGTCAATCCCGATCTTTCAGAACGTGGATTCCGTCAATAATTAATATTCACCTTATATGTAATACCGCTATCTAACTCACCGGGAATATAGACTCATATAAGATCGCACACTCTAATGAATCAAAATAATGAATATTAAATATATGCAAATCAATAATTATTTCAAGATTAAGAGTAGAAGCACTATACATAATAACCATGGAGAGTAAATTAATTTATATAGTTAATATAAAATTAATTACCCAAAATATCCCATTCCATACACACAAAGTGTACTAGCATAGAGAGTCGAAATAATAGATGACGCTATTATCTCTTCCTTGTAACCAAGACAGACCTATTAAAACTCTGTGCTACAGTCATATCGATGGTATGTTCATTTCCATCTAAATTGTGAATATAAAACTTATATTCTACAAGAAACTAAAATTTGATCTTCTGTGTATAAGCCGTACTCTACACACCAGATTAAATACCGTACAGAATATTGGACTCCATGCATAACATTCAGAAAATAATATACATACATTGCTTATAAAGATTCTTATAAAATAGAAAAAACTAATTTTATTAAAAAAATAAAATTAAATACTAAAAACATGATTTTCAGTATACCAACCCTTACAATCTCCCACTTATACTCAAAACTATGCTACCATACATCTGACTCCAATGCCTTTATATGACTATCAAAAGCATTAACCGGTAAGCCCTTTGTGAAAGGATCTGTAAGGTGATCTCCTGATGCAATCTTGGTCACAGCAACATCACCTCTTTGTACAATTTCTCATATTAGGTGATACTTACGCTCAATGTGTTTTCCTTTCTGGTAGATCCTTGGCTCCTTTGAGTTTGCAACTGCTCTGCTATTATCACAATAAAGTGTAATAGCCGAATGAATTGAAGGGACCACCTCTAGATCCAACAGGAAGTTCCTGAGACAAACGGCCTCCTTGGCTGCTTCAGAAGCTGCCACGTACTCGGCCTCTTTGGTGGGATCTACAATACAGGACTACTTTATACTCCTCCAACTTATAACTCCACCTCTTAAGGTAAACACATATCCTGAGGTAGACTTACGGGAATACTTGTTAGACTAGAAATCTGAGTTTGTGTACCCCAAAGATACTAGACTATCTACCTGGTAAACTAATATATAATCTTTCGTCCTTTTCAAGTACTTTATTATATTCTTTACTGTAGTCTAATGCTCATGTCCTAAATTAGACTGATATCTACTAACCATGCCAACGATAAAACAATTGTCTGGTCTAGTACAAAGCATAGCATACATGAGTGTCCTACTGCCAAAGCATAAGGAACCGTCTTCATCTTCTCTATCTCGTCAGGTGTCTTAGGACACTGATCCTCGGATAGAGTTATTCCATGCCTAAATGGGAGAAACCCTTTCTTAGAATCCTGTATGGTAAAACGAGCAAGGATATCATCGATATACTTTGCTTGTGATAAGCCCAACATCTTTTGTTTTCGATCTCGCACAAGCGTGATCCCAAGGTTGTAACTGACTTCTTTCAAGTTCTTCATATCAAACTGCCTAGATAACCATACTTTAATCGTAGATAATGCCCCCAGATCGTTTTCGATGAGCAAGATATCGTCTACATAAAGTACTAAGAAGATCACCACGCTTTCGTCACGCTTCCGTCACGCTTCTTATACACACAGGACTCATCCGGACTTTGATCAAAATCATAAGACTTAATAGCTTGATCAAATTAAATGTTCCAAGACCTCGATGCCTGCTTAAGTCCATAAATGGATCTCTTAAGCTTACACAACGTGTGTTCCTGGCCCTTTACAATGAATTCGTCTAGTTGTATCATATAGATACACACATCAAGACTTCCATTAAGGAAAGCTATATTGACATCTATTTGTCAGATTTTGTAATCGAAATGTGCGGCAATGGATAAAAGAATCCAGATAGACTTAAGCATGGCTACCGGTGAAAGAGTTTCCTCATGATCAATCCATTCTTTCTGAGTAAACCCTTTAGCAACATGCCTAGTTTTGAAGGTTTCAACCTTCTTATATGCTCCTCTCTTCCTCTTGTAGATCCACTTGCATCCAATGAGTTTTATCCCTTCAGGTGGTTCTATAAGTTTTTGGACCTAATTGGAATACATAGATTCTATCTCTGAATTCATTGCCCTTTGCCAAAGATCAACATCTTTGTCTTGAAGTGCTTCATTATAATTATAGGGTTTGGTATCTAGTTCTGTCGGGATCTTATCAAAAAAACTCTCCCAAGAACATATAACAATCAGTTGATTAACAATCCTCCCACTACAATGAAGCACTACCTATGTCTATGTACTAGCAGTAACACGTTGTGCAGAAGCTGAACCCTATGAATCAGCACCCTATTCATAATTTGCACCTGTCCTGATAATCCTCCCACTAGGACGAGGTAATGGAACATCAGTGACTTGTGATTTCTCTTCCGTTCTACTAGTTTTTTCTCTTAGTTTTTTCAGAACAATTTTGATATTAGTCATGTGATCCATCATAATATAATTCTCTTCCAAGAGTCCGGCGTTGACGCTAACAATTACCTTCTAATCCTTAAGATTATAAAATAGACCACCCTTCGTTTTCTTGGGATACTCCACAAATAAACATACATCTGTCCTCGGTTCCAACTTACATGCGTACCCTTTCAGCACATGTGTTGGACAACCCTAAAATCGAATGTGTTTCATACTAGGCTTACACTCAGTCCACAATTCTATAGGAGTAGAAGGTACTGACTTAGAAGGTACCATATTTAGAATGCAAGCCGCTATCTCTAAAGCGAGTCCCCAAAACGAATCGTGTAAACCTGAATAACTCATCATGGGCCTTACCATCTCCATAAGAATCGTATTCTTTCTTCCTACTACACCATTCTGCTATGGAGTGCTAAGTGCAATCAACTGGGATGTAATCCCCTCTGATGACAAGTAGTCCTTAAACTCTCCAAAAAGGTATTCTCCACTACAGTCGGATCGTAATGATTTGATATTTGTACCTAGACGTTTCTCCACCTCTGCCTTGAATTTTTTGAATTTCTCGAAGCATTTATACTTACAGTGCATTAGGTAAATGTATCTATACCTTGAGTAGTCATCAATAAAACTAACGAAGTACTCAAAGTCACCTCTAGCCCAGATTGTCATAGGATCACGCACATTAAATTGAACTAGATCCAACGGTTCTTTAGCTTTATAATCTTTAGCCAAAATGGGTCTCTTTGTCATCTTACCCTCTAAGAAAGATTCATAGATTGGAAGTGCCGCAACTTCCAATGAACTCAAAGGTCCATCTGCTACCAATCTATTTATCCTTTTTAAATTAATATGACTAAAGCGTAAGTGTCAAAGACATGTTAGGTTCGTTAAAGAAGAAAACTTTCTCTGATATGATAAATTAGATTGTTATTCATTTCAGTTAATTATAGTATAGGAGAGATTGGAGTAATAACATAAAGATCATCCACCAATGTACTAGAACAGATAACTCGTTTATTATCCTAAATAACCACAGAGTTATTAAAATAAACCAAATATATGTTTTTAACCAATCTAGAAACAAAAACTAAGTTCCTTCTAATTGAAGGTACATAAAAACAATCTCTCAACACTAAAATCCGATCTCTACCAAAACTGAGAGTGACATCTCCTACTACAACTGCTATCACATTTGTATTATTACCCATATGCAGATAAATCTCAGCATTACTAAGTTGTCGGGTTTCTTCGAATCCCTGCAATGAATTGCAGACGTGATTAGTGGCTCCCGTATCTACACATCAGGTATTGGTAAATAACACCGCTAAACATATTTTCACAACAAGTGAACATAAATTACCATGTTTGTTCTGCCTTTTCAGAAATACTGTACAAAGCTTTTTCCAGTGCCGTGTTTGGTTACAGTAAAAATATCTGCCTTTCGGCTTCTTCACACCAGTCCATGGCCCACTAACTACCCTGAAAATCGTATCTCCCTATTTCAGAACCTTTTTCTTCTTTATGCCTTTCGGTCGGAAGAAAAAACCTTTTTTAGAAACAAACACATTTCTTGGAATTGAAGGAATACCATATGTAGTTAAAACTATATCCAATATTCATTTCCTGTCAACAATATTCGGTCCCGTAAGTTTATTTTCTTTGAGTATTAAAGCGAGTGAGTTGAAAACTATTTTAATCCTGAGAATTACATAATTAAAATACTGTTAATTATGATGAGCAAAACTTTGAATTTATTTTAATTTGGTTTCCTCTACCATTTCAAAATTAATTCACCAGTAGCCTGGTAACCTGAGTATAGCATGCCTCGTTAGGAGGATGTCTACTATACTTCATAAAATCAGATAGGTCAATTCTTTTTAATTTCACTTTCTAGGCAACTGACCCTGCCAAGTAAAATTAAATAACTGACACAGTTTCGGTCCAGTATATAATAGTAGTGACTCAGATGGAGAGAATACTATTATATACAGCTAAGTGTTAACCATCACCTAATTTCAAATCAATCGCTTCGCAATGAACCCTTCAGTTGGAGAAGTAATCCACACTAACAATTATCCAGAATTATTCCTAAAGGAGGTTTGTACTTGCGATACTGCAATTGATTGGATCTTGCTTCCTTGATACTATCTGATATATACTGATATATCATATCAATCTCGTATACATTATAATATCAAAACAGATGGAGAGAATACTATTATATACAGCTAAGTGTTAACCATCACCTAATTCCAAATCAATCGCTTCGCAATGAACCCTTCAGTTGGAGAAGTAATCCACACTAACAATTATCCAGAATTATCCCTAAAGGAGGTTTGTACTTGCGATACTGCAATTGATTGGATCTTGCTTCCTTGATAATATCTTATATATCATATCAATCTCGTATACATTATAATATCAAAACAAACAGGCCCGTAATAGAGAAAATAGTCGGCCACCACCAGCCACCACCGGCCCCACCATGTCACCGCCTCATCCAAGCTCTATTTTCGACAAGCTTTATACCGTTGGAAAGCTCTCAAAATATGAATTTTTTTTAAAAAAACTTTTGCTCAAAAATAGCCCTGAAAATGACCAAAAAAATGCCCGAACCACAAAAAATGCTACTGCCCACCACAACACTACACCGCCAACTTTCTGAGGCTGTTCCGGCCTCATCCGAACTCCGTTTTTTATGTTCTTTATATCGATGGAAAGATTTCAAATTATAAAAAAAATTTCTCAGAAAAGCTACTCAAAAATAGCTTGGAAAACGGTCGAAAAAATAGCCTGAAGCTCTACCGTCACACCCTAGCGCCGCCGCCTTTAACTATCGATCGTATGGTCTTTTTTCGGTGCTTCTTTAGTACTGGTTTGTTTTAAAAAAAATAACTTAAATATCCAGCCACATGATACTTCAAAGAACGCCTGGAAAATAGTCCCGAAACAGCCCCCAAATAGTGCCAACAAGCGTCGCCACCGCTGTCCCTATTTGTCGCCTGTTTAAAGCACTATTTGGCCCAATTGTTTTATGATTTTTAGATAATTTTTGAGGTATATTTTACTGCTATTTTATGCCTAAAAAATTGTTCAAAAATAGTCCCAAAAATGAAGCAAAAAATCATCAAAACTGTCGCCAAACCGCCGTCGGCAATGCCACCGGAGCCAGGCTATTTTGGTGATTTTTCCTCGTTGTTTTTGACTTATTTTTATGCTGTTTTTTATACATAAATACCGAAAAAAACTCACCAAAAAAATCATTTAAAGCTATTAAAAACTTACTGCGATTTGTAGCCCTTAAGAACCCAAACCACCGCTGGTGCCACCTCCGTTCTTCTTATCCTTGGATATATTCAACTTGTTCTTAAACAATCCAAAGAGATATTTAAAAATATAAAACTAGATATTACATCGATCCTATATACCGAAAGCTCACATTCGATCTATCACGGTCAACCCCCATGATTAAAAAAAAAATCATCATTCAAAATCATTCAATCAAACATGAATTAATGACGATCATAAAATCGGGAGTAGAATGCCTACAAAACAAAATTAGTAATAGTTCTAAAACTACCTGACCCCGATAATCGTAAACAAAAAACGAAACGGCTCTAATACAAATTGTTGGAGGCAAGATTACCACAACCAGCATTTTTGTAAACGATCATCTGGAAAAATAACTGGGCAAGCAAATGACAAAACGGGCTCCAGATAAAAATTTTGATGACGAACGATCAAAATAAAACTTGTGCATCAGAAGTTAATTTAGAATAATACCGTTTTACCAGTCAAATCTTCAACTATGAATTTGAACATGAGTTGAAACTCCTATCAGATCTTCTACTATATTTTTTATACGATTCTTGAATGTAGGGTAGCCTACAATATATCAAGAATGCGTATCGGCAGAACATGAATAGCTTTAGTCTTAAAAGACAAGTTATGAAACTGGTTCAGCCTACCCGCATACTTATAAGGCTATAACAGGGACCTGGGGAGTAATTATGAGTAAAATTTTTAGTGGAACACAGACACGTATCAACAATTTTTGCAATTAAAAAAACCTCATAGCGGTATCTATAATTATGGAAAACTAGCAACAGTTTCTATAATTTTCATAAAACACTGAATTACAGTTCACACCACTAAAAAACTATAATTGGATTCTGACCCATAATCTTAAAATCATCTTGCATTGAGCTCATGTTATTAAATGATTACCATTTCTCCCCACGTGAAAATTTTTAACCGCCAATTAAATTTAATTACTAACAATTTAATTTAATCAACATCTTCGATATTCCTTAAGCACTTCCGCTTAACTTATTTGACCGTCGAATAATCAAATCCACCTGTAGGGTTTGGCCCGACCAAAACATATACGCTTCTTTTAGGGGGTATCGTCAATCCCAATATTTCGGTACGTGGATTCCGTCAATAATTAATATTCACCATATAAATAATACTGCTTTCTAATTCACCGGGAATATAGACCCACATAAGATCGCACCATCTAATAAATCAAAATAGCGAATATTAAATATACGCAAATCAGTAATTATTTCAGGATTAAGAGCATAAGCACTTTACATAATAACCTTAGGGTGTGAATTATTATATATAGTCAGTATGAAATTAATTATCCCAAAAGTCCCATTCAATACACACAAAGTGTACTAGCACAGAGAGTCGGAACAATAGACGACACTATTATCTGTTCCCTGTAACTAAGGCAGGCCTACTAAAACTCTGTACTACAGTCATACCAATGGTATGTCTATTTTCATCTAAACTGTGAGCATAAAACTTATATTCTGTAAGAACCAAAAATCTGATCTTCTGTGTATAAGCCGTACTCTACACACTAGATTAAATACTGTACATAATATTATATATCCATGTATAACATTCAAGAAATGATATACATACATTGCTCAAAAAGATTCTCATAAAATAAAAAATTAATTTTATTAAAAAAATAAAATTAAATACTAAAAACGTGATTTTCAATATACCAACACTTACATTTATTTGCTTGGTTCTCAAACCCCTGCTCCGCCTACCCAATACCCCGATCAGTTTACTGTCTTGGGGTTATGTTGAGGATGCCCGCAAGATTTCTTGCCACATGCTTCCACAGATGTGGTTAAAAGAGTTATTGCGTACTGTTTGACCATGCCTTGCACCATTCCTGGTATTGGGAGGTATATTTTTTACTCTATTCAGAAGGTACACTGAGTGAAGACCTACCACCCTTTTCATGTGCACATAGTTTCTTAGAACCTCTTCTTTTAGGATCAATAAATCTCATAAGCTTATGTGATTTTCTTTTTATAGATGCTTTTATTTGTATGGTTAGCACCTCCTTTAGGATTAGTTTTCGTCCTCCCGATCCATCATCAAGTTTGACTCCCTGTCCTCCGGGCACGTCGGGACATACATAAATATAAATAAAGGGGTATTCTAGCCATTTATTCATATTTATATACGTAGTTATTACATCATAAAAAAATTCTAAACCGTTCAAAATTACATAACTATTATAGTTTCACAAATTACATAACTATTACAGTTTCACCAAGAAATTTCAAAAATTACACCAAGCACGAGAGAACTGAATATAAGAACAAAAGCAGAGGTCTCGACTCTTCAGAATGCATCAGCGGGATCCACGTGCTCTTAGAACTCACCTTACTCTTCAAACTCTTCTTCTCCCTCTGAGATGACTTCCTCCAAGAACTCCTCATCACCTGTGGCACGAATGCCATGAGCCAAGACCGAGAAGCAAAACACTCCAACCTTCTAACTAATCTCACGGCACAAAATTTGTCACAACACATACCATATAACACCCACTACAATTTATAGTCAAAGAGACAGACAAATTTATGATAGGATAGCAAATAAGTCAATAAACATGTGCGTATGAAATGCAAATGCCCAACCCAACATGCACCCAAATTATAATAGGAATTCCACGCCGAGAATCACCAGAGTAGACTTTCACGGGTAATTGATCACCAAAGCCATCATCGCACCTCGTTGCGAATAGTAAATGTGTCGCCGGGCTTCATGCCACAGCTGTTTTACTCAATAGCAACAACGTGGGGGCAGGCCAACCAAAATAACCATCCATACTTATCCGGGCCAACCAGAATAATCATCCATCCTTATTCGGGCCACCTAAAATAATCATCCATCCTTATCCGGGCCACCCAAAAATAATCAAAGTAATAATTCCACCTTAAGATGCGTGATGCCTTCGCCGGTGTCAACCCAAAGTCTAAGAGAATTCAAGAGACATTTTACATTATACAAAGTATCAAGATGAGAGATTTAGGACCGCCATAGTTAGGCTCTTCTCTAAAATTACCCAAAGTCCAAGCTATCGAAATCAGAATGCTAGCAACGAACCCATGGTGCCCAACAATATTCATGATAAATTATTTCAAACACCAGAGACGAACCCAAGGTGTACAAGGGGAATACATCCCAAAATATTTACAAAAATGACAACCATAGACGCCCTAGATTTAGGACCAAGAAGAACAATTCAATACCGCCCATCCCAACAACAATGTACACAGATGGACTCCAATATGCCGAGATGCAAGTGACAATGTCTATGATGTATAGTATGGTTCTCAAGTGCAACTATTTACAGCATGGCATCAACTAGCATGGCAAGATTCATGGTACAACGCGCAAGCATAAGGTACAAGTATGTGAATCATAAACTACAATTCTCAAAATATGATTCAACATGATAGCACGGGTTCTAAATCATCATACATTCACTTAGAAACATTAATCGACTAATTCAAATCAATCATCATACAAAAACTCAGGTCTCATAGGGAAGGGTACTCAAACATACACTTAACAAATTTTAAGGCCAAAAGTCAAGTATTAAATTAAAAGGGCTGACAAGGTTTTGAGGTATCTAGACTTGGAATCAAGTTATGATTTTTATACACCATTTAGATAAAAATATTTCCTACAACTCTCGGGTTTAACACCAAGGTCAAAACCTAAGGCAAATGGGTGAACAATTCATATTAAGAAATAATGGTTCAGCACTTTTCTCAAGCTTTTACCAAAATTATGCTTCTGTTAGTCTCGATTTTGGGGTATCATTTCAAATCCAAATGAGCCCATTTTTTAGTATGCTCTATTTCAACAAGGCCCCTACAAGTTTTATGTTCAGAGCTAAAGGTAGTTGTTTAGAACAAGTTAGACGTTTTGGCCATTTTAAAAAGTAGGTTCCGTCAGCCGCCAAAACTCGGCAGAGCTGGCTTTGGACAGAGGGTTTGAAACGATTGTGGGGAATCATCCCAAGGCTTAAAGGTCTGATTTTTGGTAATAAAGTACTTCAACATGTTATATACAATGTTCATGTAGACCACTTTTGGAATAGGTCACTAAAAATAGGGGTTTTGAGCTATATACAAATATGTAACAGAATGTTCCTTGGGGACTGAAACTCAACAGAGACTATCAAAGGGATTTTGACCTATCCAAACTCAATAGTTTCTACTCATGTCTGGTGGATAGATAGATATACATGTTATCTACAATTTTCATATTTTGACCAAAATTCGGATCTCATTTTAAACTAGTGTTTCCAAGTCGGTAGTGTTGACTGGTCAGAAAATGGCACACTTTGGTAAAATTGTAATATCTTGAGTGATGGTTATGAAAATGTGTTGAAACCAACTTTGGATGAAAGATAACACAACAATCTAAATCTGGACATAAAGAACATGCTTAGATCAGTTTTCTACATTGAGTTATGGCATTTCAAATCTCAGAACAGAAACATCAAAGTTCTCAAAAATTAAGCTTCTTAGGGTTCAAGTCTTCTACTTATGTCATGTCAAGTTTTTTGTTCCATTTTATTGCATGGTTGTGTTCTAGACTTTAATATTAAGGCTCCAGCACACTTAGAGGTCATCAAACTCAAAGATAACATTACACAACAACATCTCATATCATTCATAAACAAAACAACCCCTAATTTGTTACTACGACACCTTTTCGATTTGTTACTATGACACCTTTAGAGTGTTTAAAGGGATGTGTTGGGGGATATTTTGAGGAATCCTAGATACAATGTTTAGACGTTTTACTAACTTGTTTAGAGGGCTCAATGATGGTGCCATGGAAGGAATTAGCTTTAGAAAAACTCATCTCCTTAATTTCTCCTTCCTTTCTTCTTTTCTTCTTTTCTTCTCCCTCTTTTCTCTCTCAAATTTGTGGAACACCTCAAGAATACTCAAATCTGGTTTTCTCTCTCTATATGGACGAAAATATGAAGGGGAGGGAGTGGTGTTTGGCTTAGTTTATATAGGAGAAGGCTAGGGAACAAGATAATTAATTTTTTTGTACTTTTCTCATTTCTTCACATGACTCATTTAATTTAGTTAAAGCTTTGAGGGGACAAAATCAAATTTGGGAAAACTAAAATACAGCTAGGGTCAGTTGTGGGAGACAAAAATCCGATCCCCCATCAATCAAGGGATTTTTCTTGGTTTTCATGTCCTTTTGTGCAAGAAAACGCATTAAAACTTAATTTAATGTATATTGTTGGTTTCTTTTCTTACTGAGACCTATTATTTTATTATATTTATGATGAATATAGCATTCCCATGTATTATTATGGTTTCCATAGCAATTGATTAAATAAATGTAGTCTTTTAAGTCAAATTAAGCTATTTTGCCAATATGTGACTTTTTAACTTATTTTATTGTGTATGAATTTCAATAATGATTTGTTTGCTTTTGTTGACCAATAACACTATATTATTATGTATATTACTTATTCAATAAGTATTGGATCATCATAATGCTTAATTTAATATATTTCTCATCATTTTAAGGTAAAAAGAAAGTAAAAAATCACTTTTTGGCACTCTTCCTAAGGTGGTCGGCCACAAAGGGATATTTTTTATGTTATTTTGTCTTTTACTACTTAATTATACTTAAATCCTTGATTTAGGGTATCCATGTGTCAAAATTTGAATTTTTAAGACTTTTTGCTGTACTATGAGCAAAATGGTTATTTTACCCTATTTATAAGGATTTTTAATTTTAAACTCATTATTTCATGATATTTACTTCATTTAAAATGTTAGGAGACTCTTCGGGTGTTAATATTTTGTTACCTGAGTTTTGGACTTTTTGGGGTTTTCAGGCTGAATTTAGGGTTTTCAATTCGAGTTAGGATTTTGAATCTCGTCCGTGCTCTATAGCCTTGTAGACTATCCGTCACTAATACTAGGGTCCAAGTAGGGTCGTTACAAACTACCCCCTTAAACAAATTTTTTCTCCAAAATTTTTTCCCGTACTTTATCGTAAGGAAGGTTGAGGATGATTTACTGTCATTATGCCATCTCGTTCTCCAAAATTGTGTTCTATTTACTTAAGTTGTTCTCTATTGAGAGTGTGGATGAGGCCGGGTCCATATGTTCAGCACTTAGAGTAAAGGTTGTTTTGTCCTACTAACATCTTAAACTAATTACTACCTAATCTTTAAGGATCATGTCACATAATCAACTAGCACCAAAAAATTCGTCTCTCTGCCACGCTAGTTAGCCTCTTCCCATTAACTGTTGCTTTTACTTCTATTAGGTCCCCTTGAATTTCTTCTCCATATATAACATGACCTAAAAACATCACCCGGTCCAACTAAAACTCATACTTACCAAGTTTTATATACAGCTTGTGCTTTCTCATGATCTACAAAAATCTTTAAATATTTCCTATGTTCCTCTTTAATCCGAGAATAAAATCGAATATCGTTTATCAACACAATTACAAATTTGTCTCGAAAGTTTCTAAACACCCGATCCATCAAGTCCATAAATACAGCAGGTACAATCGTTAACCCGAAAGGCATCACCACGAATTCATAATGCTCGTAACGAGTCCTAAAGGCAGTCTTGGGTATATCTAACTCTCGTACTTTCAATTTGTGGTACCATGAACCCAGTCTATCATTGAGAACACGTTGGCTCCAAAATACAACTTACATCAAGTTCGACTTCCATAAGCGATCATATGTCTCTAAACTAGCCCACCACTGAAACTGATTCAAACATTCTCCACTTCTGTCTGGAAAGACTGTCACTCTACAGAAAACCAGCTCATTGTCATATTCAAGCGTACATCGAAGACTACTTCCCGACCGACTAACGACTACTCACTCGAAATCACATCACCACTTTGTGTTGAACTACTCTAGCCTTACGACCATCAAGATTAATATTGCCAATTGGACCTAATGAGTCACTACGGCTAAACATACCACACAGACTAAATGCTCCCTAGGTATATGCTTACTCATATGAATCCAATCACAACTTCATCACATATTTCCTTCACGTACGTACCTTCCACCCTATAATCCTTTAATTGAACAGTATTAACTCCTGATTATCACTCAATCCCTTTACACATTTTCTGCAACACAATCAAACAAAGAACCATTTTGGCACTTTAATTATTTCATCTTACACACATTTTACCAAGACACTCGATACTCTCAAGGCCATATATAAAAACCATACCCATGAATTCGTATAGTCTTACTTACGCTTCCACTCTTCTCATTCAAACATTTATTTTTCCTACGTATTCACGTTGAGTTGCTACGCAACTCCACCAAAAATAACAAAATTATATCACCCTTCAACTTCTCATACATAGAGTTCACACGCTCCCATAAGAAAATTTCTTCTCTATACCAGCAACATTTACGCACTAATCTAAACAAGTTTGTTCTAACGGGTCACATCACAAAAGGTTTTCGAAAGCAACTTCCTTGCGACTCACATCGATACCACAATGAAAATCGAATACCAACTCCATAAGAGTTACACAGTCTAAACGCCAAATGAATACAAACTAGTACTTTAAGAACCTACTATGTGAATAACTTGGTCTGTCTAAAATGCGCACAATGGAACTCACTATTTTCACAAACTCCTTGGCACCCAAATCCTTGAATTGTTTAACTAAAGAGTTACCGGTCTTTGAGGTGATCTTGACAATTCTGATGACGAAGTCTGTAATCATATGCTTTCATTTTCTCTCTGGTCTTTTCAAGTGTTTCCCCGTTCCTCTTGGCCTCTACTGTATGTTCTTGACGTGCTAGAGCATTGGGTTTGAATGTCTCTTCCAATAACTGAATCGTTTTCTCAAGCAGTTGGTTATTCTATGGTAAAACGAACATGATAAAAGATATGGCTGTGGTAATTACCAAGTCATGTGATCCATGTGACTTGGTGGTTAATTCTTCATCAGGCTCCAAACGTTCATTGTTCTGATCAAGATTCTTCGTTCTTTGATAGTGATGGCAAAAACTTGAACTCTAACATTTTGGTGGAAAGGCCAGCGTTATTATCGATGTACCTAGGTGTACCTCCTTTGCTAGCGTACTAAGGTTATCATCAGTTCGAGGTTGTTTCTCATTTTTCACTTTCTTACTAGCAGTATAAATCTTTTACTTCTCGGTTTATCGGATAGGTGGGCCAACTATGAACTAGTCTGAAGAAGTTTAAATTTTTCCATATGGTGGTGTCGTGAATCCTTTGGTGTGGAGCTGTCATTTCTAACTTTAGATTACTGATGGCATAGTTCTATTTGTTGGGACCTTTGAAAAGATATATTTAGTTGAATAAGCCCTTACTTAACCATTCTTGCAACAAGAGTCTTGATCTTCAAAACTTTGTTGAACGCGGACGTTGACAAATATTCTAAGTCGTGACATCAAGAAGAAATATGTTTCATGCTTGAAGAGGTGTTAGGAGGTTTTCGTGCATCATCTCAGTTTTCCGTGAAAGAGCTAAGGCCTAATGACGTAATATCCTAACGATCGTTGTTACTCATAGGTCTATGGGGCAAGATTTTAAAGGTCGACAGTCAAAAACATGTGCGGGGCTAGAACATCTTAGGGTGGAACCCCAGGTGGTTCAAACATAGGTTGGATGAGGTTAAATAGTCACAGTTAAGGCAATTACCATTGACACAAATTGAGTGGTCATTTGGGGTTCAAATGTAGGAGAAATAAGAGGAGGACAATGAACAATACTTGAAACAAGTATTCCCGGAACTAATCCAGTACCATTAAATTATGATAAAAGAGATGTTTAAGCAAAAGGGGTAACCAAACTAGATATTTGCCCTGAAGTTACGTCGACCTAACGTACTTCAATTCAAGCATCCAAGTCTACTTCCCTGGTAGAGATTTCAAGAGTGTACGAAGAATTCACAAACTCACTGCAACAGAATGTGGTTTCAGAGTCGAGAGAAATGAACGTTGGCAAAAGATTTTATCAATGTCGAATGTTTGAAATGGGTACTTAACAAAGAATTGATATCGAGTTCTACAAGAGAAGAGTTAGTTCAAGGATGATGACTTGAATCGGAGGAGAATCAAAAGCGAATTTCGGCCGTTATCAAGGCATGAAAACTTTAGGACAAGGGTAATTTCTAGCATTGAATTCTTAATAAGGTTATCAACGAGACTTGGGTGCATAAGAGTTACCAACAAACAACACTTGATGGTACCATTGAAGACTGATGATATAAGAAAGGACATACAAAAGAACTTCAAAAAGTTGACACCAGGGCTTGGGGTAAACGAGAAAGGAACTTATAAGGATGAAGTCGCGGGATTCTAATGGTGTCTCTCGAAGTGGTATCTAAAACTTCTCCTAGTGCGTACTTCTATCTACCCCCCCTTAAAAAAGGATAACTCGTTGCATGAATCTTCGATATTCGATCTCGATGGTCTTACCCGTCCTTCGCATGTAGATTCCCTGCTACTTTTGATCCCAGTAACGTCCTAACACGACTCGCTATAAGACTCAGGCGTAGAAGATTTTAGTTCTTATATTTTATAAATGATAATTATTATTAATACAACGCATCCTATAGAGCTCCAACGCAACAGAATGCATGATTTTTCATAACCCAAGGCCTGAAGGTTCACTAAAGATTTTAAGGGTGTACGAAGAATTCACAAAATTACTGCAACAAATTGTGGTTTCAGGATTGAGAGAAGTGAACAATGGAAAAAACTTTTATTAATGTTGAATGTTTGGAATGGGTACTTGACAAATAATTGATATTGAGTTCTACAAGAGAAGAGTTAGTTCAAGGATGATGATTTGAATCAGAGGAGAATCAAATGCGAATACCGGTCATTATCGAGGCATGAAAACTTGAGGACAAGGGTACTTTCTAGAATTGAATTTCTAATAGGGTTATCAACAAGACTTGGGTGCATAAGAGTTACCGACGAACGACACTTGACGATACAGTTGAGGATCGACAATATAAGAAGAAAGGACATGCAAAAGAACTTTAAAAAGTTCACACCAGGGCTTGGGGTAAACGAGAAAATGACTTATAAGGATGAAGTCGCGGGGTTCTAACGGTGTCTCTCGATGTGATATCTAAAACTTTTCCTAGTGTGCACTCCTATCTAGCCCCCTTAAAATAAGATAGCTCGTTGCATGAATCTTCGATCTTCGATCTTCGATCTCGATGGTCTTACCCGTCCTTCGCCTGTAGATTCCCTGATGTTCCTGATCCCGATAACGTCCTAACATGACTCGCTATAAGACTTAGACGCAGCAGATTTTAATTCTTATAATGTATAGATGATAATATTAATTAATACAATGCATTCTATAGAGCTCCAATGTGACAGAATGCATGGTTTCCCATAACCCAAGGCCTGAAGGTTCACTAAACCTAAACTCTAATACCAACTGTGATGCACCGTCCTCTAGGCACGTCGGGATATACATAAATATAAATAAAAGGATATTCTAACTATTCATTCATATTTACATACATTAGTTATTACATCATAAACAAGTTCTGAACCATTCAAAATTATATAACTATTACAGTTACACCAAGAAATTTCAAAAATTACACTAAGCACGAGAGAAATAAATATAAGAACAAAAGCAGAAGTCTCGACTCCTCCGAATGCATCAGCAAAATCTACGTGCTCTTAGAACTCACCATGTTCTTCAAATTCTTCTTCTCCCTTTGGGATGACTTCCTCCAAGAATTCCTCCGCACCTGTGGCACGAATGCCATGAGCCAAGGCTCCAAAGCAAAACACTCTAGCCTTCTAACTTATCTCACGGCACAAAATTTACCACAACACATACCATATAACACCCAGTACAGTTTATAGTCAAGGAGACAGATAAATTTATGATAGAATAGCAGATAAGTCAATAAGCATGCGCGTATAATATGCAGATGCCCAACCCAACATGCACCTAGATTATAACAGGGATTCCACGTCGGGAATCACCAGAGTAGACTTAATGAGAATTTGATCACCAAACCTATCCTCGCCTCGTTGTGAATAGTAAATGCTTTGCCGGGTTTTATTCCACAGCTGTTTTACTTAATGGCAACGGTGTAGGGGTGGGCCAACCAAAATAATCATCCATCCTTATCCAGGCCACCCAAAATAATCATCCATCCTTATCCGGGCCACCCAAAATAATTAAAGTTATAATCCTACCTTAAGGACCAGGATGCTCGTTTGGCGTCAACCCTAAGTCTAAATTATCAAAACCAGAGTGCTAGCGACGAACCCATGGTGCCTAACAATATTCATAATAAACCATTTCTAACACCAGGGACGAATCCAGGGTATACAAGGGGAAATATATCCCAAAACATTTATAAAAATGGCAATCAGGGATGCCCTAGATTTATAATCAAGAACGACGATCTCAATATAGCCCATCCCAACAACGGTTTGCACAGATAGACTCCAACATGCCAGTATGCAAGTGACAATTCTCATAATGGGTACCATCGATCTCAAATGCAACAATTTATAACATGTCATCAACTAGCATGGCATTAACTAGCATGACAAGATTTATGGTACAACACGCAAACATAAGGTACAAATATGTGATGTACAAGCTACAATTCTCAAGTTATGATTAAAACATAATATCATGAATTCTAGATCATCATACATTTACTTAGAAACACTTATCAATTAATTCAAATCACTCATCATACAAAGATGCAGGTCTCATAGCAAAGGGTACTCAAAGATACACTTAACAACTTTTAAGACCAAAAATCAAGTATTAAATTGAAAGAGCCGACAAGATTTTGGGGTATCTAGATTTGAAATCAAGTTATAATTTTTAAACACCATTTATATAAAACTATTTCCTACAACTCTCATGTTCAACACCAAGACCAAAACCTGAGGCAAAAGGGTGAACAAAACATCCTAAGCAAAAACGGTTCAGCACTTTTCTCAAGATTTCACCAAAAACATGCTTCTGTTGGTCTCGGTTTTGGGGTATCAGATCAAGTTGAAATGAGTCCATATTAAATTATGTTCTATTTCAACAAGTCCCCTACAAGTTTCAATTTTAGAGCTAAGGGTAGTTGTTTGGAACGAGTTAGACTTTTTGGCCATTTTAGAAAATAGGTTTTGTCAGCTGCCAAAACTCAGCAGAGCCGGTTTTGGATAGAGGGTTTGAAACAGTTTTGGGGTAACATCCCAAGGCTTATTTTGGGCAGAAAATACCTCCATATGTTAGCTACAATTTTCATGTAGGCCACTTTTGGAATAGGTCATTAAAAATAGAGGTTTTGGGCTACACAAAAATATATGACAGCAGTGTCCCTTGAGGGCTGAAACTCAACAAAGACTTTCAATGGGCTTTTGACCTGTCAAAACTTAATATTTTGTACTCATTCATGGCCGATAGATAGATATACATGTTATCTACAACTTTAATGTTTTGATCAAAGTTCGAATCTCACGTTAAACTAGGGTTTCCAAGTCAGTAGTGTTGACTAGTTGGAAAATGACACACTTTGGTAAGATTGCAATATCTCGAGTTAAACTTATGAATATGAGTTGAAACCAATTTTGGATGAAAGATAACACAAACATATAAATCTGGACATAAATAACATGCTTAGATCAATTTTCTACATTGAGTTATGGCGTTCCAGATTTCAGCGCAGAAACATCTATGTTCTCAAAAATCAAGTCTCTTAGGGTCTAAGTCTTCTACTTATGTCATGTCAAGTTTTTGTTCCATTTCTTTACTTTCTTGTGTTTTAGACTTTAATATCAAGGCTCTAGAACACTTAGAAGTCATCAACCTCAAAGATAATAATATACAACAACATCTCATATCACCCATAAACATAACAGCCCTATTTTGTTACTACGACGCCTTTTCGATTTGATTTTGGTTTTTGATTTTTAGAGTGTTTAAAGGGATGTGTTGGGAGATATTTTTAGGGATATTAGACATGAGGTTTAGATGGTTTACTTACTTGTTTGAGGGCTCAAGAGATGATGGTATGGAAAGACTTAGCCTTAGGAAAACACCTCTTGATTCTTAACTCCCTTCTTCCTTCTTTCTCCTTCTTTTTCTCCCTCAAATTTATAGAACACTCAACCAAGTCTTTCTCTCTCTATATGCACGAAAATATGAAGGGGAGGGAGTGGTGTTTGGCTTGGTTTATATAGGAGAACGGTTAGGGAACAAGGAGGGAACACAAGATTAATTAAGGTACTTTTTGTTCCTCTTTTCCTTACACATCACATGGTTTGAGTTGACATGGTGCAACTTTTGAGGGAGGTGTATCAGATTTGGTGGAGGGATTACAGCTAGGGGACTGTTTGGGAGATAAAAATTTGACCCCACATCAATCAAGGGATTTTGCATTGGTTTACGTGCTCTTTTGTGCAAGAAAATGAATTAAACATTAATTTGATGTATCTTTTTGGTGTCTTTTCCTACTAAGACCTATTATTTTAGTATTATTATGATAAATATAGTATTCCCATGTATTATCATAGTTTTCATAGCAATTGATTAAATAGATGTAGTTTTTTAAGTCAAATTAAGCTATTTTGGCAATATGTGACTTTTTGACTAATTTTATTGTGTATAAATTTCAATAATGATTTGTTTGTTTTTACTAACCTATAACACTATATTATTATATATATTACTTGTTCAAAAAGTATTGAAACATCATAAAACTTAATTTAATACTTTTCTCACCATTTTAAGCTAAAAAGAAAGTAAAGTCATTTTTTAGCACTCTTCCCAAGGTGGTCGGCCACTATGGGGAATTTTTGTTATTTTTTATGTTATTTTGTCTTTTGCTATTTAATTGTACTTAAATTCTTGATTTAAGGTATCCATGTGTCAAAATTTAGATTTTTAAGACTTTTTTCTGTACTAATGGCAAAATGGTCATTTTACCCTATTTATGAAGATTTTTTATTTTTAACTCATTATTTCATATTATTTACTTTATTTAGAATGTTGGGAGACTCTCTGGGTGCTAAGGTTTTGTTGCCTATGTTTTGTTGCCTATGTTTTGGACCTTTTTAGGATTTTCGGGCTGAACTTAGGGTTTTTTATTCGAGTTAGGGTTTTGAACCTCGTCCGTGATTTATCGTCTTTTGAAATATCCGTCACTAAGGTATCGTCTTTTGAAAATAACGTTTTGTTTATATTTTCTTAAATTGTTAGACGTTATTTAGATTACATGAAAATGTGTGGTTTTGAGAATAAAAAACTGTTTTGAGACTTGTGCAGTCGAGTCATTTCTATACTATGTGATTGCATATCTTACTTTTACTTCATCATAGTCTATTCCTATTGGGTTTTAACTCACGTTGTGGGATTTGAAAACTTTTTAGGTAAACTTGATCATGTGTGTTGATCTAGGTGCGCACCGGTGAAGGCGAAGACGAAAACTCTTTTGTTATTTGTAGTAGTTTGGTTGATCGTGTTAGGGTTGGTATACTGAAAATCATATTTTTGATATTTAATTTTATTTTAATAAAATTAATTTTCTATTTTATGAGAATCTTCATGAGCAATGTATGCATATCATTTCTTTGTTATGCATGGATGTCTAATATTCTGTATAGTATTTAATCTGGTGTGCATAGTAAGACTTACACACAGAAGATCAGATTTTAAGTTCTTGCAAAATATAAGTTTTATGTTCACAGTTTAGATGGAAATGGACATACCATCGGTACGACTGTAGGACAGAGTTTTAGTAGGCCTATCTTGGATACAGGGAATAGATAATAGCGTCATCTATTATTCCGACTCTCTGTGCTAGTACACTATGTGTGTATTTGTGAGACCCTGACCCTTTTTAATTTTTGACGTTTCGACGTGTTATTTATTGTTTTTACAATAGCATGTTTGTGTGCGTTTTATGCATGTTCGATCTTAGAAATCCATGTTGGGTTGGAAATCGAGACAGTTGGGTGTTGTGGTGTGAGGGTTTTAGAAAAAAAAGATATTTTCATGGCCTATAAATATCTAGCCTTAGATATTTTGAAAGAGATATTTTCTTTTTGGAAGCTTGGTGTCTAAGTTTCCTTTTCTAAACAAAAACCTCTGCCTTCTCTCTAGATTTTCTTGGGGCCCGGGCTTTATTTTTGGTGATCGAGTAATGGATCCTTGCTATCGGCATTGAGGGCTACGCGTTCATCCGAACGAAATTTTATTTTGACGAAGTTCATTTTTTACGCAATTCGAGGCATCGAGTTTTTAACACAACGAGGTTGGATCCTAAACTATTTTGTCTTTAAAGGGTGCTACCTGCAATTATATGTGTTTTTACCGTTTAAAAATGCATGAAAAGTTGGTTTATTTCTAAAAAGTTGGTTTATTTCTCGAAGGTTGGATTTTGGGTTCAAAATCACTTTTGGGTTGATCTCGGTTGGAGGAAAAAGGGGTTTGAGGCTTTCCTTTCGGTGTATCTTTGTTGTTTCGGGCTTGTGTATGTCCGGGGGTCTTTAAAGGGGTGTTTGGATGGTTTTATTTGAGGCTGAGAAGTTTTTTCGTAGCTTGGGTTGGTTTTTCACCATCGCCTGTAACTTGTTCTGAAATTTCAAAAATTTGGGTTTTTATGTCAACACATTTTCTATTTGTGTCGACACATTTCTCCTTCAATGGTGTTGAGCACGCTATGGCTGTTTACGTTGAACTCTCGGTTGTTTTGTGTCGACACCAATTTCTGTTTGTGCCGATACCTTTTGCTGTTGGTGTTGACATAATTTCTGTTTGTGTCAACACATTTTTCCTTCTATTGGAGTTGTGCATTTTGTTGCTGTTTGTGTCGACACCTCCGCTATTTGTGTTGGCACCTTTTCTGTTTGTGTCGACACCTTTGCTGGTTGTGGAACCCTTTTCTTTTGGTCATATCTTTCTCATCCAGACTCAAAATTGGAACATTTTTGTGTTCAAATTGAAGTCCCGAAAGTCTTCTTTTCATTGTTGCCTCTCCCACAATAAAATTCTTTTTGTAAAAAACGTTTTGATCAAAAGAGTGAGGGTATGTCAAAATCTCTTCACTGTTTTTCACCCGTTTTTGGCCGAATGTTTGGGAAAAGCTTATTTCTCATCCTTAATGGAACTTTTTATCAAATTTCTTGTTCCTTGGAAGTTTGTTGGTGGATGATGTGGCGGCTGGCCTTTGGGTCTTTTATACATGTTTAATGTATAACTGTTTGAAATGCTTATATATCATATGTTATGTTTAAACCTTGTTTCGGATAAAAAGCATTTTTACGCTCTTCTTGGTTTATTACATGATATGACTTGTGGGTGTTGGGTTTTCAAATGGTGTTCTTGAAAACGGTGGAAATGGTGATTTTATGAAAAATCTCAACAAATCATGTTTTGGAGGTTTAGAGCTAACCCTTGGGTTTGAGTCTCAGTTTTGAAACGTTTTGTTGGAAATGAGGAAAACATTTTAAAAAATATTTTGTTTGATCTCCATGTTGATGGATGGATATATATATACATGTATAATATATATTTGTGAAATATTTTCGTAATTGAGCTACGATTCGATTTTTAGATGATTATCTAGATGTAACGGGATGACGTGTATTTGGCACGAGTTGCCCTCGGTGTAAGTCCAGAAATGTGCGCAGCATAGGTACTCAGGTCCTTCGGGTTAGTCCTCGTAAATTGAGACGGTTGGGTGCTTAGTTCCCTCGGGTTGTCGCCCGTAAATAAAGTAATTCGTCGTGGTGCTCCGTATAGAACTTGTTATTATCTATCGAGTCTTGAATGGCTGGGATCTAGGGTAATGGACAGAAGTCTATAATTGTTACCTTTGTCTGTGTGACAGAGTCGGTACATAGGATTAAATCACCTTTATCACGATGGTAGATTTCGCGAGGGAACAATGTTTTAATTACTGTTTTTTCTTAACTATGGTTAATCATTTGCATTAGTTACAATACCTGGTTTGAAGGATGAAAACATAGGTTTTATGAAATAAAACCATTTTGGGAGACTTGTGTAGTCTGATGGAAAAACTTGGGGTTTGTGGAAAATCATTTTAGGTTCGGTGGTTGAGTTTAGCTCCCACCCTATATGATTGCATATTTCCTGCTTTACAGATTTATAGTCTGTTTCTATTGGGATTCGGCTCACGGGTGGAATTTTCTGTAAAACTATTTTCAGGTGATGATGTGCATGAGGAGTAGCTCTGGTGGTGCCCGCAGTTGCGAAAGACTTTTATAGTTTTTCATTTTGGATTTGCCTGTTCCTGAAGGCTGGTTTTGTACGCCATAAGGCGATATATCGTATGCATGTTGGATCTGTATGTTATTTATTTATGAGAGATTCTTTTTGTTAGGTATTCCATTGGTTTTTAAGAAGTGAATTTAAATGTATGAAAACCTATATTTTTTATAAAATTGGTGTTTGGTGGGTTTTCACGTCACCCCCGATTTTGGGGCGTGACAGTATTGAACTGGACATTTGGGGTAATTAATTTTATACTGACTATATAAACTAATTCACACCCCAAGATTATTATAAATAGTATTTTTTCTCTTAATCATAAAATAATTATTGATTTGCATATATTTAAATTCATTATTTTGATTTATTAGAAAGCGCGATCTTATATGGGTCTATATTCTCGGTGAGTTAGATAGCGGTATTATTTATATAAAAAATATTAATTATTGACGGAATCTACATTCTGAAAAATTGGGATTGACAATATCCTCTTAAGGAAGCTTATAAGTTTTGACCGGGCCAAATTCTACAGGTGGATTTGATTATCCGGCGGTTAAATAAGTTAAGCGGAAGGGTTTAAGGAATATCAAGATGCCGATTAAATTAAATTGTCAGTAATTAAATTTAATTATGGATATTGAGAATCTTAACGTGGGGAGAAATTGTAAGTATTTAATAACAGGAGCTCAATGCAAGAAAGTCTTGAGATTATGGGTCAGAGTTCAATTATAGTTCTATAGTGGTGTGAACTGTAATTCAGTGTTTTATAAAAATAGTAGAAACCGCTGCGTCTTTCCATAATTGCAGAAACTGCTAGTAGGTATCTGTGTTCCACTGGAAGTCTTATTCATAATTATTCCCCAAGTCCCTGTTTTAGCCCTATATATGTGCGAGTAGGCTGAACCAGTTTGATTTCTCATATATCATATTTCATATTTTGTCTTTCAATCTGAAAGATATCTGGATTCTGCCGGTACGAGTTCTCGATAAGCCGTAGCCCACACTACTTTCGAGAATCGCATAAGGGAATACAGTAGAAGATCTGCCTAGAGTTTCAACTCGTAATCAAATCGTAGTTGAAGAATAGATCTACAAAAGGTATTCTTCTAAATTAACTTTGGTTGCGTGGGTTTTATTTTGATCATTCGACGTGAAAAGTTTTATCTGGAGCCCGTTTCGACGTTTTCCCGTCCAGTTAAGTTTTTACCGAAAATCGTTTACAAAAACAATGATCTTGGTAGTATTGCCTCCAACAATTGGTATTAGAGCTATTTTATTTTTTGTTTACGGTTATCGGGACCGGATAGTTTTAAAACTATTGCTAACTTTGTTTTGCAAGCGTTCTAATTCCGATTTTATGATTATCATTTATTTTCATTTTTGATTGAATGCGTGGATGTTGACTAATTATTTTTTTTAATCATGAGAGTTGATCGTGGTAGTTTGATTGGGAACTCTACGGAAGTATAGGATCATTGTAAAAGGTATTATTTTTCAATTTCTAGTTCTTATATTTATTTATTTTTTATGTAATCGAATGAAAAAAGAGAAAAAATTGAAGAATAGTCGAAGAACAAAAAACAAGATTAATGCTGCGAATTTTGTTTTTTGAGCCAAATTTTTTTTGGTTAAAATAAAAAATATAAAAAAAAAAGGATTTAAAGGTACTAAACGCAGCCTTAGGCTGCGGCTATACTGTTCGGTGAAGAAGGCAGCACTATTCTCAAGCGCCAAACCGCGCTTTAAGCTAAAAGCTGTGCCAAACGCTGCCTTAGCAGCAGTGCAATCCCAGACAAATCGCAGCACCAAACTGCAGCAGCAGTGTTCCAAAAGGCAAAACAATTCCCAAACACAACAACGCAGTTGCCAAACGCTGCCCTTAGCTGGCGCAAACACAGCAGCTTTTTGGCTGTTGTTTTCAGCAACTGTTTTCGGCAATTCCCAAGCTGTGGCGGCAAAGAAGCTTAGTGTGGATCATTGTTTTTTTTTTTTTAATCTAAAGCCAGCGGTTTTCCAGTCGCAATTCAGCGCTATTTCGGTGACTAATAACCGCAAGCAACAATCCAAGTGGTGTAGGATTTTTTTATACAAAAAATAGTGCGGTCTTCCAAACTGTAGCGCAATTATTCCAGGCGGTTTCCACGCCGCAGTAGTTGTTTTTTTTGCAAAACACAGCACTGTTTGCGTCACAGTGTTTATCTTTGAGCAAAACATAACAACGCCTGTTTCCAGCTTTCAATCCAAAATAGTTTCAGTGCAACAAAAACAGGGGCAGCGAAATTCCAGTGGCACAATTCCAAACAAAAAGCGGCGGCGACTTTGTAGTGGAATTACGCAGCAACCGAAAAATCCTCATGCAGCCAGTTGTAGTAGAATTCTGTATCAACTGAAAGACTGAAAATTTCTCTTAACAGGAGACTAAATCTCTTTAAAATTTCAGATAGATCATAAAATCGGGATATATTTATCTTGTATTTAATTTATTTATTTTATATTAACTGTGTGTATCATAAATATTAGTTTTATTTATCTTGATAATTTAATTAATTCAGAAATTTGGTTTTAATTAAAATATTTTATAATGGAAAGTAAAATTAAGTTTTTTTTAATTAATTAATATTAATTAAATTGAAAGACTTTATATATTTTATTTTTTACAAAATATCACCTTTAAAGATGATTTTTTTTAAAAATCGGATATCTTAAAAAAACGTGAGAATTAATTTCAAATTTTGAATTAATTAAATAAAAAAATTTAATCGAAATAAATTATTATATTTTAAAAAATGTGAAATGAAAAATAAAATAAATAAATATTTTTAATCCCTACCTTAGCTGAAAAGTTAAAGGAAAAACTATACATTTATTAAATTTTATTTGTTACACATTCACGAAAAGATGGTTTGATAAACCAGAATTTTTGGAATCGTATACACAGAAAAATGTTTGATTCTTTCAGATCGTGTGATTTTCGAAATTAATACATTTATTCTAATTAAATGGATTTTTATAATCCTAAAAAATATTTTAAAAATCTAAGTAGGAGAGAAAATTTATTTACAGATAAATCCCATAGTCTCCATCACCAATTTGTAGAAGATGCAATTAAATCATGTGTATTGGCAGTAAGGCCTTCCTCCCCATCAGATAGATTAATTACAATATCGTCAGTACAAATCTCCTTTATGGATCACTTCTCCATCTGAAGGGTTCATTGCGAAACGATTAATTTGAAATTAGATGATGGTTAACACTTAACTGTATATAATAGTATTCTCTCCATCTGAGTTACTGCTATTATATATTTGATCGAAACTATTTCAGCTATCTAATTTTACGTGGCATGCTATTATATATTTGTATCCATGTCTGGTCTTACGATGGATAGTAAACGTCCACCCATCGTGGCATGCTATCCACAGGAATCTAGGTTACTGGCGAATTAATTTTAAAATGGTAGAAGAAATCAAATTAAAATGAATTCAAAGTTTTGCTCATCATAATTAACGGTTTTTTAATTATGTGATTCTCATAATCAAAATGGCATTCAACCCACTCGTTTTAATACTCAAAGAAAATAAACTAACGGGACCAAATTTTGTTGACTAGAAATGTAACTTCGATATAACTTTAACTACAAGTGGTATTCTTCCAATACCAGGAAATGTGTTTATTTCTGAAAATGGTTCTTCATCTAGGCCGAAAGGCATAAAGAAAAAAAATGTTCAGAAACAAGGAGACACGATTTTCATGGTAGTTAGTGGGCCACGAACTGGTGTGAAAAAGTTGAAAGGCATATGTTTTCACTACAACTAGACCCGGCACTGGAAAAAGCTATGTCTAGTATTTCTCAGAAGGCAGAACAAATAAGATGATTTCTATTCACTAGTTGTGGAAACATGTTTAGTGGCGTTATCTATTGGCACTTGGTGTGTAGATACGGAAGCCACTAATCATGTCTGCAATTCATTGCAGGGGTTCTAAAAAACCTGACAACTTAGTGATGGGGAGATTTACCTGTATATGGACAATAATTCAAAGGTAACAGCAGTTGCAGTAGAAGATGTAACTCTCAGTTTTGGTAGAGATTGAGAGATTATCTTTATGGACCTGCCATTAGAAGGAACTTAGTTTTCGTTTTTGGATTGACTAAAGAATGATATTTGGTTTATTTTAATAACTCTGTGATTATTAAGGATAATAAATGGGTTATCTGTTCTGATACATTTGTAGATGATCTTTATATTATTCCTCTAATCTCTTCTACACAGCAACTAACTAAAACGAATAATACATCTACATTACCATATAAGAGAAAGTTTCCTTCTTTAATGAACCAAACTTTTCTTTGACACTTATGATTGGATCATATTATTCTAAAAAGGATAAATAGACTGGTAGCAGATGGACCTTTGAGTTCATTAGAAGTGGAGGCACTTATAGTCTATGAATCTTGCTTAGAGGGTAAGATGACCAAGAGACCCTTTTTAGCCAAAGACTATAGAGCTAAAGAATCGTTAGAGCTGGTTCATTCTGATGTGTGTGGTCCTATGACAATCTGGACTAGAGGTGGCTTTGAGTACTCTGTCAGTTTCATTGATGACTACTCAAGGTATGGATACATTTACCTGATGCACCGTAAGTCTGAATACTTTGAGAAATTCAAAGAATTCAAGGTGGAGGCAGAGAAGTGTCTGGGTAAAAGTATCAAATCACTACGATCTGACCGTGGTGGAAAATACCTCTTTAGAGAGTTTAAGGACTACTTGTCATCAGAAGGGATTACATCCCAGTTGACTGCACTTGGCACTCCACAGCAGGATGGTGTAGTAGAAAGAAAGAATATGACTCTTATGGAGATGGTAAGGTCAATGATGAGTTATTCAGGTTTACCAGATTCATTTTAGTGACTCGCTTTAGAGATAGCGGATTACATTCTAAACTTGGTACCTTCTAAGTCAGTTCCTTCTACCCCCACAGAATTGTGGACCGAGTGTATGCCTAGTTTGAAACACATTCATTTTTTGGGGTGTTCAGTACATATGCTGAAAGAAAAAGCGGGTAAGTTGGAACTAAGGACGAAAGTCAGTTTCTTTGTGGGGTATCCCAAGGGAACAAAGGGTGATCTATTTTATAATCCTAAAGATCAGAAGGTCATTATTAACACTAATGCCCAATTCTTGGAAGAGGATTGTATTATGGATCACAGGCCCAATAGCAAAATTATTCTGAAAGAAATAAGAGAAAATACCAGTAGAACGGAAGAAGAACCACAAGTCACTGATATTCTATTACCTCGTCGTAGTGGGAGAATTATCAGAACAAACACAAATCAAGAACAGGGTGCTGATGCACAGAGTTCAGATTCTACACAGTCTGTTACTGCTAGTACACAAACACATGTAGTACCTCGTCGTAGTGGGAGGGTTGTTCATCAACCTAATCAATATATGTTCTTGGGAGAGTCGATTGATAAGATCCCGACAGAACTAGATACCGAATCCTATAACTACAATGAAGTACTAAAAAACAAATATGCAAATTTTTGGCAAAGGTCTATGATTTTAGAGATAGAATCTATGTATTCTAATCAGGTCTGAGAACTTATAGAATCACTCGAAGGGATAAAATTCATTGGATGCAAATGGATCTACAAGAGGAAGAGAGGAGCAGATGGAAAAGTTGAAACCTTCAAAGCTAGGCTTGTTGCTAAAGGGTTCACTCAGAAAGAAGGGATCGACTATGAGGAAACCTTTTCGCCGGTAACCATGCTTAAGTCTATCCGAATTCTTTTATCCATTTCCGCACATTTTGATTACGAAATCTGACAAATGGATGTCGAGACAGCTTTTTTTAACGAAAGTTTTGACAAGTGTATTTATATGATACAACCAGACGAATTAATTGCAAAGGGCCAGAAGCACATGTTGTGCAAGCTTAAGAGATTCATTTATGAACTTAAGCAGACATCGAGATCTTGGAACACTCCGTTTGATCAAGCTATAAAGTCTTATGATTTTGATCAAAGTCCGGATGAGTCCTGTGTATACAAAAAGCGTAATGGAACCGTAGTGATCTTCCTATTACTTTATATAGATGATATCTTGCTCATAAAAAATGATGTAGGGGCATTATCTATTGTTAAAGTTTGGTTATCTAGGCAGTTCGATACGAAGAACTTAGGAGAAGGCAATCACATCCTTGGGATCAAGCTTGTACGAGATCGAAAACAAAGGATGTTGGGCTTATCACAAGCAAAGTATATCAATGATATTCTTACTCATTTTAGCATACAGGATTCCAAGAAATGGTTTCTCCCTTTCAAGTATAGAACTACTCTATCCAAGGATCAGTGTCCTAAGACACCTGATGAGATAGAGAAAATGAAGGCAGTTTCTTATGCTTCGGCAGTAGGAAGCCTCATGTATGCTATGCTTTGTACTAGACCCGACATCTGTTTTGTCGTTGGCATGGTTAGCATATATTAGTCTAATGCAGGACAAGAGTATTGGACTACGGTAAAGAATATAATCAAGTACTTAAAAAGAACTAAGAATTATATGTTGGTTTACCAGGCAGACAGTCTAGTACCTTCGGGGTACACAGACTCAGATTTTCAGTCAGACATAGAGCTTGCATCAAGAGACAATCTTGCAGATTCTTTACAAAGATTTTACCGGCTAAGACTTTTGATAGTTATGTAGAGGACATGGAAATGAGATGTATGGCAGCATAATTTTGAGTATAAGTAGGAGATTGTTAGGGTTGGTATACTAAAAATCATATTTTTGGTATTTAATTTTATTAAAATAAAATTAAATACCAAAAATATGATTTTATAAGAATCTTTATGAGTAATGTATGTATATCTTTACCAGATTCATTTTGGGGACTCCCTTTAGAGACAGCGGCTTACATTCTGAACTTGGTACCTTCTAAATCAGTACCTTCTACTCCCATAGAATTGTGGACTAGGCGTAAGCCAAGTCTAAAACACATTCGAATTTGGGGGTGTCCAGTACATGTGCTGAAAGGAAACGCAAGTAAGTTGGAATCGAGGACAGAAGTCTGTTTATTTGTGGAGTATCCCAAAAGAATAAAAGGTGGTCTATTTTATAATCATAAGTATCAGAAGATCATTGTTAGCACCAATGCCCGATTCTTGGAAGAGGATTATATTATGGATCACAGGCCTAAAAGAAAAATTATGCTCGAAGAACTTAGAGAAAATACCAGTAGAACGGAAGAGGAACCACAAGCTACTAATATTCCATTACCTCGTCGTAGTGGGAGAATTATCAAGACATGTACAAATCAAGAATAGTGTGCTCATGCACACGGTTCAGATTCTACACAGCATGTTACTGCTAGTACACAGACACAGATAGTGCATCGTCGTAGTGGGAGGGTTGTTCATCAACCTGATCGGTATATGTTCTTGAGAGAGTTGCTTGACAAGATCCCGATAGGACTAGATACCGAGCCATATAACTACAATGAAGCACAACAAGATAAAGATGCAGATCTTTGGCAAAGGGCTATGAATTCAGAGATGGAATCTATGTATTCTAATCAGGTCTGTGAACTTATAGAACCACTCGAAGGAATAAAACCCATTAGATACAAGTGGATCTACAAGAGAAATTGAGGAGTATTTGAGCAGGTTGAAACCTTCAAAACTAGGCTTATTGCTAAAGGGTTCACTCAAAAAAAAAAGAATCGACTATGAGAAAACCTTTTCGTCGGTAGCCATGCTTAAATCTATCCGAATTCTCTTATCCATTGCCGCACATTTTAATTACAAAATCTGGCAAATAGACGTCAAGATAGCTTTCCTTAACAGAAGTCTTGACAAGTGTATCTATATGATATAACCAGATGGATTCATTGCAAAAGGCTAGGAGCACAAGTTGTGCAAACTTAAGAGATCCATTTATGGACTTAAACAAGCATCGAGGTCTTAGAACACTCGGTTTAATCAAGCTATAAAATCTTATGATCTTGATCAAAGTCCAGATGAATTCTGTGTGTACAAGAAGCGTGACAGAAGCGTGGTGATCTTCTTAATACAGAAGCGTGACAGATGAATTCTGTCTTAGAACACTCGGTTTATCTATGGTTATTTGGACAATTAGATATGAAGGACTTGAGAGAAGCCAGTCACGTCCTTGGGATCAAGCTTGTGGGAGATCGAAAACAAAGGATGTTGGGCTTATCACAAGCAAAGTATATCGATGATATCCTTTCTCGTTTTAGCATGCAGGATTCCAAGAAAGGGTTTTTCTCTTTTAGGCACAGAATCACTCTATCCAAGGATCAGTGTCCTAAGACACCTGATGAGATAGAGAATATGAAGGCGGTTCCTTATGCTTCGGCAGTAGGAAGCCTCATGTATGCTATGCTTACACTAAACCCGACATCAGCTTTGTCGTTGGCATGGTTAGCAAATATCAGTCTAACCTAGGGTAGGAGCATTGGACTGTGGTAAAGAATATAATTAAGTACCTGAAAAGGACTAAGGATTATATGTTAGTTTACCAAGCAGACTGTGAGACTCGGTACCTTATTATTTGTGGAATATGTAGATATGACGTTTTTCTTTTCGTTATAAGCATGCCTCGATGTTTCGTTAATGCTTTTCGTGTTGTTTAGAACAGCATGTTTAGGAATGCGTGTAACGCATGCGGGGGGTTTGGCTTAATTCCTTTCTTAAGTTTCTAACCCAGCGATGACTGCTCGAGCGGTGGGTTGTCCGCTCGAGCGGGGTAGTGGCAGAGTGGTTGTCCGAGAGATGACCGCTCAAGCAGTGGTTGTCCGCTCAAGTGGTGGGGTGCCAGAGCTCATGTCGACAAGGGGTCTGCTCGAGCGGTGCTTGGGTGCTCGAGCGGTGGTGCCTGGGCGTGACTTTTTATAGAAGCTAACAGCCTTGGTTTTTGAGCCACAAAATATTTTTTCAAGCCTATCTCTTCCTCTACACCATTTCTCTACCTTCTCTCTAGCATTCGAGAGGCCAGGGGCTTGGTTTTTTGTGGTTGAATAGCAGATTCGTGTTATTCGGGTCAAGGGCTTCATATCCATCCAGATGGATTCTCGTTCTGACGCAGTTCAATTTTGAGACGTCGAGCTTTTACCTCTCCGAGGTAGGATTCTAGACTATCCTACTGTATAAGGGTGTTTCATGCAATTATATGTATTTTCAACAGGTAGAAAATACACTAACTGTCATATTTATACTTAAACCTTGTTTTACATGGATAAAAAGCATGTTTATCGCTTTTCTTGATTTATCTACTTATATGACATGTGGTTGGAGGGTTTTCAAAGAATTTTCTTGAAAACGGTGGTTTTAGATGGAAAATCTCAACATTTTTATGTTTTGGAGGTTTGGAACTAACCCTTAGGGTTGAGTCTCAGGTTTTGAAATGTTTTGTTGAAAACAGAAAAAAGCATTTTGAAATATTTTTGTTTAACCTCCATGTTGATGGATGGATCTATATATGCATGTATAATGTATATTTGTGAAAGGTTTTGTGAAATGATTCTGGTTTTGAGAAGAATATCTAGATGTACCGGGATGACGGGTATTTGGCATGAGTTGCCCTTAGTGAAAATCCAGAAACGTGCGCAGAGTAGGTACCTTTGTTATCCTTCGGGGTAGTTCCTGTAAAGAAGGTCGGTTTGGGTGCTCTTTTCCCTCGGGTTGTCGCCCGTAAAGTTAGCTTTTACACTGTGGTACTCTGTATAGAACTTGTCATTATCTAGCAGGTCTTGAGAGATGCTGGAACTAGGTAATGGCAGGAGTCTATAGTTGTTACTTCTATCCCCTTGTGATGGAGTCGGTACATAGGATTATATTCATCTTTTCCGCGATGGTACATTCTGCGAGGGAACAATGTTTTGATTATGTTTTTCCTTAATTGTGGTTGATTATTTGCATTTGTTGCAATACCTGGTTTGAAGGATGAAAACATGGGTTTTATGAGATAAAATCGTTTTGGGAGACTTGTGTAGTCTAGTGGGAAAAACGTGGGGTTTATGGAAAACCGTTTTGGATTCTGTGGTTGAGTTTAGCTCCCACCTTAAATGATTGCATATTTCCTGATTTACAGCTTGATTATCTGTTTCTATTGGGTTTCGGCTCACGGGTGGGATTTTCGTGTCAAAATCATTTTTAGGTGATGATGTAGAAGAGGAGTAGCTTTGGTGATGCCCACGGTGGCTGAAGACTTTTATAGTTTTCTTTTTGGGTATGCCTGACCCTGAAGGCAAAATTGTTTTGTACGCCATAAGGCGACATATAGTATGCATGTTGGAACTGTATGTTTTTCTCTATGAGAGATGTATTATTGTTGGATATTTCCTTTATTTCAACAGATGGTTTTGATGATATAAAACTCTATTTTATTAAAATTGGTGTTTTGGTGGATTTTCACGTGACCCCAGGTTTTGGGGCGTGACAACTTGGTATCAGAGCTCTGGGTTCGAATACCTAAGAGTCATGGAAAAAGGGTTTATCACCTGGTGAGGTTGATTGTATATGCTTGCTTGCATGTGTTTAAACGCTGGTTCATAACATGTTAATAGCTTTTCGAGCATGATAACTGTGTATATGTGGGTATGGAGGTTGAATCTCAGGATAGATGAGTCTTGCCTTATGGCGTTTGGAATAAAAAATTAGGAAGCCAAGTTAGAAACGCATTTGGCCAGCGTGTTTTCTAGTAGGGAATCTGAATAGGTTATCCAAATTGACGAGTCCGTCTTATTAGTTCTCCTCGGTATGTGAGACGTGTTTGCATAATTTTATGTGGCTATTTGATAGCATGATTATGTGTTTATGTTACGTAGTAGCATGTAGTAGGAAAGCTTATCCTGTTTAAATTGCTTCCGGTAGAATTATGTCCACGCGGGGAGTGCGGGGACGGGGTCGTGGTCGGGGCTGTGGCCGCATACGTGCCTATGATCAGGTTCCGAAGGAAGGGAACATTCCTGCCCCACAGGAACAAGTGGGTGGTACTGAGGTTAGCGGCGCTGATGTCATCCATGAGATGTTAGCCACTATGCTAGCGATGGCTGAAGCTACCAGGGCTAGTGTGCAGGTTCCTGAGCCGATGGCTTCTATGGCCATGCGGGAGTTTCGGCGGTTCGATCCTCCAACCTTTTCTAGGGAGCCGGACCCCAAGGTGACAACTGAGTGGTTAGAAGTGACCACCTCTATCTTCGATACTCTGGATATCGAGGAAGATGCTTTGCGTATCAAGTTGGCAGCGTTCCAATTGTGAGAAGATGCTAGAGAGTGGTGGAAGTTTGCCAAGACCACTGTGGATGACACATGGGCTGCATTCACGAGAGTCTTCTTGGAGAAGTACTTCCTGAGGTCTTCAAGGGATACTTACAGAGAGGAGTTCCTCTCTCTTGTTCAGGGAAATCTGTCAGTGGTCCAGTATGAGGCTAACTTCACAAATCTGTCACGGTTCGCACCTGAGATAGTGTCTACAGAGGAGTTGCGCACTCGAAGGTTTAAGAGGGGACTTCGACCTGCTATCAAGGATAGAGTTGCAACGTTGGATGTCGAGGTGTACATCAAGATGGTGGAAGCTGCTATTCGGGTAGAGAACTCGTTGGCAGACAGCCGCAGGATTAGAGAGAGCGGGAGCCAACAGGGCAGTGGGGATACTCAGTTCCAGAGGCATGGGAAAAAGCACCAGAGGTCGTCTAGACCTAGTTCTCATGTTGCTGGATCGTACCAGCCGTAGTCATCTGCACGTACACTCTCTGTGGCTTCGACAGGAAGGTCAGAGCAGAGAGGATTGATCTGTTATCGCTGTGGACAGCTGGGACATCGTTCAGTTGAGTGCCAGCAGAAGGGACAGGCTCAGAGTTCAGCGCCCGTCCAGTCACAGGCGAGAGACCCACTTATCTATTTTGGGTGTGATCAGTCCGGGCACTTTCGCAGACAGTGTCCCAGAGAGGGGAATGTCCAGGGAGCGATAGGAGCACTAGTTGCTTCATCTGTACAGAGGCGATAGGCTCCACAGCAACCCAGGGCTCAGACGTCCAGGTTTGCGGAAGGAGGTGCTTCAGCTCAGTCAGTGAGGCAGCCATCGACTCAGAGTTATGGGGGGCAGACCAGACTGTCGCAAGCCAGGGCTTATGTTCTTGCTGGTCGCAGTGCTTCTAAAGCACCAGTTGCATCTGATGCTGCAGTTACTCCAGCCATGATCAGAGGTACTCTTCTAGTCTTTAGATCATGGGCCAGTGTTCTCATCGACACGGGAGCATCACATTCTTTCATTTCCTCTTCTTTTGCATCTGCATTGGGGTTGGAAATGGACTGATTAGGTAGTACCTTGTATGTGGAGACGCTAGTTAGTGGGAGTGTGACGGTGAGTCTTGTTTGTAGATCCTGTGTACTGGAGGTCGCCGATCGTTGTTTAGAGTTTGATTTTTTCATTCTAGACATGACCACATTTGATGTCATCCTAGGGATGGACTGGCTGACCGCCTACTGTGCCTTTATAGACTGTGAACGACGGAAGGTGTCAATCTGTACGTTGGATGGTAACTGTTTTCACTTGGTAGGTGATCAGGATGAGGGCTTGAGGTCTATACCCGACGCCACTAGAGTTCAAGGAGATTTGGGTTTCCTCTTTTCTGCGCTCAGGTTGGATGAGCCGGTTGGGGTTTGAGGGGTGTTGCCCCATGTGGTTTGCGACTATCCAGATGTCTTTCCAGACGATCTGTTTGAGTTGCCACCTAGCCGAGATGTGCAGTTCTCCATCAACCTGGTTCCGGGAGCTTCTCCTTCTCTACGCCGTCTTATCATTTTACACCAGCTGAGTTGAGAGAACTCAAGGTGCAGTTATAGGAGTTGCTAGTGTTGGAGCAAAAATAAAAAATTTTGAACCGACGCCGTGACCGTAAAAAACGACGTATGCATTTTTCATGAAAACTGAGAACTATATTAATCTTAATAGTTTAATACCTTTATAAAACTTGTCGAAAAGTTTCAAGAAGTCTCGAATACGTTGAAGATGACCTTGCAACCTTTTCACGTATATCCCGAACGCACTACGACGATCACGATGTGTGGGCACCGATTCCGATCAAAGTGTTCTTCCTCATTTTGGTTTCTTCTCACACAATAATCTC
>JAUMHN010046504.1:0-28045 GCA_032360265.1 Heliamphora ciliata | reverse complement strand
CTGTAATTCAGTGTTTTATGAAAATTGTAGAAACCGCTGCATGTCTTTCCATAATTGCAGAAATCTCTAGTAGGTGTCGTGTTCCACTGAAAGTCTAACTCATAATTACTCTCTAGGTCCCTGCTGTAACTTTATATATATGCGAGTAGGCAGAACCAGTTTATGAATGATTTTATATCATTATTATTATAATATTATTCTTGTCATTCAAGACTTAAATATATTTGGGTTCTACCGGTATGAATTCTCAGAGGATCGTAGCCCACACTACGTTCGAGAATCGCGTAAGGGAATACAATAAAAGATCTGATAGAAGTTTCAACTCGGAATCAAGTCGTAGTTGAAGATTAGATCGACAAAAGTTATTCTTCTAAATTAACTTTAGTTGTACAGGTTTTATTTTGATCGTTCTTCGTAAAAAAATTTTATCTGAAGCCCGTTTCGACGTTTGCCAATCCAGTTAATTTTTTACCAAAAATTATTTATAAAAACAATGATCTTGGCAGTATTGCCTCCAATATATCCAACTCTCCGGAAAAATAGACCCATATAAGATCGCACCATCTAACGAATTAAAATAACGAATATTAGATATACGCAAATTAATAATTATTTGAAGATTAAAAAGGCAAGCACTATTCATAATAACCTTGGGTGTAAATTAATTTATATAGTTAGTATAAAATTAATTACCCCAAATGTACCATTCAATACAAACAAAGTGTACTAGCACAGAAAGTCAGAATAATAGACAACGCTATTATTTGTTTCTCGTAACCAAGACAGGCCTACGAAAACTCTGTGCTACAGTCGTACCGGTAGTATGTCTATTTCGATCTAAATTGTTAATATAAAACTTATATTCTGTAAGAATCTAAAATCTGATTCTGTGTGCAAATCGTACTATACATACTAAATTAAATACTATACAGAATATTAGATATTCATGCATAACATTAAAGAAATGGTACACATACAATGCTTATAAAGATTATTATAAAATGAAAAATTAATTTTATTAAAATTAAATTAAATACTAAAAACATGATTTTCAGTATACCAACCCTAACAATCTCCTACTTATACTCAAAACCATGCTGCCTTACATCTGACTCTTATGCCCTCTATATGACTTTCAAAAGTCATAGCCGGTAAGCTCTTTGTAAAGGATTTGGATGGTTGTCTTCTGATGCAAGCTCTATGTCTGACTAGAAATCTGAGTCAGTGTACACCAAAGGTACTAGACTGTCTGCCTCGTAAATCAACATATAATCCTTAGTCCTTTTTAGGTACTTGATTATATTTTTTACCGCAGTACAATACTCCTACCATGCCAACGACAAAACAGATGTTAGGTCTACTGCAAAAAATAGCATACATGAGGCTTCCTACTACCGAAGTATAAGGGACCGCCTTCATCTTCTCTATCTCATCAAGTATCTTAGGACACTGATCCTTGAATAGAGTGATTCTATGCTTAAAAGGGAGAAACCCTTTCTTGGAATCCTTCATGCTAAAACGAGCAAAGATATCATCGATATACTTTTCTTGTGATAAACCCAACATCCTTTGTTTTCGATCTCGCATAAGCTTGATCTAAGGGATGTGACTCGCTTCTCCCAAGTCCTTTATATCAAACTGCTTAGATAATAATACTTTAACCGTAGATAATGCCCCACATCATTTCTGATGAGTAAGATATCGTTTACATAAAGTACTAGGAAAATTACCATGGTTCCGTTACGCTTCTTGTACAAACAAGACTCATCCGGACTTTGATCAAAACCATAAGACTTTATAGCTTGGTCAAACCGAGTGTTCTAAGACCTCAATGCCTGCTTAAGTCCATAAATACATCTCTTAAACTTGCACAACATGTGCTTCTGGCCCTTTACAGTGAATTCATCTAGTAGATACACTCGTCAAGACTTCTGGTTAAGGAAAGCTATCTTGACGTTCATTTGCCAGATTTCGTATTCGAAATGAGCGGCAATGGATAAGAGAATCTGGATAGACTTGAGCATGGCTACCAGTGAAAAGGTTTTCTCATAATCGATCCCTTCTTTCTGAGTGAACCCTTTAGCGACAAGCCTAGCTTTGAAGGTTTTAACCTTCCCATCTGCTCCTCTATTCCTCTTGTAGATCCACTTGCATCCAATGAGTTTTATCCCTTCGGGTGGTTCTACAAGTTCCCAGACTTGATTGGAATACATAGATTCCATCTCTGAATTCATAACCCTTTGCCAAAGATCTATATCTTTGTCTTTTAGTGCTTCATTATAGTTACAGGGTTCGTATCCAGTTTTGTCGGGATCTTGTCAAACGACTCTCCCAAGAACATATATCGATCAGGATAATGAACAACCCTCCCACTATGATGAGGCACTATTTGTGTCTGTGTATTAGCAGTAACACGTTGTACAGAATCAGAACCTTATGCATCAGCACCCTGTTCTTGATTTGTACCTGTCCCGATAATCCTCCAACTACGACAAGATAATGGAATATCAGTGACTTGTGATTTCTCTTCCGTTCTACTGGTATTTTCTCTCAGTTCTTTCAGAATAATTTTGCTATTGGGATTGTGATCCATAATATAATCTTCTTCCAAGAATCGGATACTGATGCTAACAATGATCTTCTAATCCTTAGAGTTATAAAACAGACCACTTTTCGTTCCCTTGGGATACCCTAAAACGAATCGGGTAAAATTGAATAACTCATCATGGATCTTACCATCTCTCTAAGAGTCCTATTCCTTCTTTCTGCTACACCATTCTGCTGTAGAGTGCCAGGTCCAATCAACTGGGATGTAATCTTTTCTGATGACAAGTAGTCCTTAAACTCTCCAAAGAGGTATTTCCCACCACGGTCGGATCGTAGTGATTTGATACTTTTACCCAGACGCTTCTCCGCTTTTGCCTTAAATTCTTTGAATTTCTCAAAGGATTCAAACTTACGGTGCATCAGGTAAATGTATCCATACCTTGAGTAGTCATCAATGAAACTGATGAAGTACTCAAAGTCACCTCTAGCCCGGATTGTTATAAGACTATACACATCAGAATGAGCCATCTCCAACAGTTCTTTAGCTCTATAGTCTTTGGCCGAAAAGGGCCTCTTGGTCATCTTACCCTCTAAGAAAAATTCACAAACTAGAAGTACCACTACTTCCAATGAACTCAAAGGTCTATCTGTTACCAGTCTGTTTATCATTTTTAAATTAATATGACCTAACCGTAAGTGCCAAAGAAACGTTTGATTCATTAAAGCGAAAACATTCTCTTATATGGTAATGTAGATATGTTATTCATTTTAGTTAGTTGCAGTGTAGGAGAGATAGGAGATGCAACATACAGATTATCCACCAATGTACTAGAACACATAAAATATTTATTTTTCTTCAAAACGTCAGAGTCACCAAAATGAACAGAATATTTGTCCTTTATTAAACTCGAGACTGAAAATAAATTTCTTCTAATCGAAGGTACATAAAGACAATTTTTTAGAAGTAGTATTCTATCTCTACTAAAACTTAGAATGACATCTCCTACTGCAAGTGCTACCACCCTTGTATTATTGTACATGTGCAAGTAGATTTTCTCATCACTAAGCTGCTTGATTTCATGGAACCCCTACAAAGCATTGCAGATATGATTAGTGGTTACCGTATCTACACACCAGGTACTAGTAGATAACACTACTAAACATATTTCAACAATCAGTGAACATAAATTACCTTGTTTGTTCTACTTACTGAGAAAAATCGGACACTACTTTTTCCAATGCCCAAACTGGTTACAGTGATAGCACTTGCCTCTCGGCTTCTTCACACCAGCTTTTGGTCCCTTAACTACTTTTAGACTTGTTTTTCCCTGTGTCTGAATATTTTTCTTCTTCTTACCTTTCGGTTTAAAGGAAGAACCCTTCTCAGCCACATACACAAAACCCGGCTTCCTAAGAACACCCTCGGCTGCTTGAAGTTCCTTAAGAAGTTCTGTTAGTGAGTAGCTGAGCTTATTCATAAAATAGTTAAGGGATAACTGTTTAAAACCTTCAGGCAGTGACTGGAGTATGATATCGACCTAGGTTTCCTCATCAATTTCAGCTCCAAGGATTTCCAGTTCATTTAGAAGACTGATCATCTTTAGAACATGATCCCTAACTGGTGTACCTTCAGCTATGTTTGCATTCATTAGAGATCTCATGGCCACCTGCCTAGCAACACGATTTTGATTCCCAAATATTTCTTTGAGGCTCATCATCATGTCATAGGCACTGGGCATAGACTGGTGCTGATACTGTAAGACATTTGACATTGAATCCAAAATGTAACAGCGAGTCATCTGATCAGCTTTCTACCACTTTTGATGGGCATGAGTTTCCCTTTTGATAGCCCCTTCATCAGGTACTGGTAGACATATCTCAGTTAAAACAAACTTGTAATCCTTAGCAGTTAATACAATGTCCAAGTTCCTTTTCCACTCAACATAGTTTGGTCCCGTAAGTTTGTTTTCTTTGAGAATGGAAGCTAGTGGGTTACAAGCCATTTTAATCCTGAGAATCACATAATTAAAAAACTGTTAATTATGATGAGTAAAACTTTAAATTCATTTTAATTTGGTTTCGTCTACCATTTTAAAATCAATTTGCCAACAGCCTGGTAACCTGGGAATAGCATATCTTGTTGGGAGGATGTTTACTATCGTTCATAAGACTAGACAGGTCAATTTTTTTTAATTTTATTATTTAGACAACTAACCATGCCAGGTAAAATTAAATAGCTGACATAGTTTCGGTTCAATATATAATTGCATTGACTCAGTTGAAAAGGATACTATAATATACAGCTAAGTATTAACTATCACCTAATTCCAAATCAATCGCTTCGTAATAAACCCTTCAGTTGGAGAAGTAATCTACACTAATAATTATCCAGAATTATCCCTAAAGGAGGTTTGTACTGCCGATACCGAAATTAATTTGTTCATTGGGGAGGAAGGCCTTACTGCCTACACGCAGGGTTTAATTGCATCGCCTACAAACTTGGTGATGGAAACCGCGGGGTTTATCTGTGAATAAATTTTCTCTCCCACCTAGATTTTTAAAACATTTTTTAGGGTTATAAAAATTCGTTTAATTAAAATAAATTTATTAATTTCGAAAATCATACGATCTGAAATAATCAAACATCTTTTCGTGTACACGATTCTAAAGATTCTGGTTCATCAAACTATCTTTCGAAAGTCACACGATCTGAAAGAATCAAATATCTTTCCGTGTATACGATTCTAGAAAATCTGGTTTATCAAACCATCTTTTCGTGTTTAAATGCGTAACAAATAAAATTTAATAAATGCACAATTTTTCCTCTACCTTTTTAGCTAAGGTAGTGATTAAAGGTATTTATTTATTTTATTTTTTATTTCACATTTTTCGAAAAATAATAATTTATTTTGATTAAATATTTTTTCATTTAATTAATTCAAAATTCGGAATTAATTCTCACGTTTTTCCAAGATATCTGATTTTAAAAAAATCATTTTAAACGTGATATTTTGTAAAAAATAAAATATCTAAAGTTTTTTCATTTAATTAAAATTAATTAATTAAAAAAACTTAATTTTATTTTTTATTACAAAATATTTTAATTAAAACTGAATTTTTTAATTAATTAATAGGATAAATAAAACTAAAATATATCATCCACGAAATTAAAATATAAAAATAAATTTAATGCAAGATAAATATAAATTTCGATTTTATGATCCGATTGAAACTGTAAATAGTTTCAGTCTCCTGTTAAGCTTCCAGTCTTTCAGTTGCTGTATAATTCTACTGGTTACTGGATAATTTTCAATCCCATGTACCGAAACAATTTTAGAATAAAGCCGCTATAGCGTTTGTGTTTGAATAAACTACCGAGACAGTGCTCTGAGTAACTTGGTGCTACTACTTGCGGCAAAACATGATTTACTTCAAGTCAGGATGGAAATCGGTTGTTTACTCCTTGCTTGGAAAACCAAATCAGTTTTTGATTGGGACGCCACACAGAGATTAGGCGCTCGGGAAAACTACACTGCCGCTTGATTAGGAATAGCCGCTGTTTGATTCAACGAAAATCGGCGCCTGTTTGGTGGATCAAAAAGCCACCGGTTGATAAAAAAAAAATGCCATAGAGTTGCTGTGCCACTTGGACTGTTTGGAAAACGGGCGCCTCAGCTTTTGGAATTTTGCACCGCCTGGATTTGCACCGCTATTCTGCGCCTATTGGGATTTTTGTGCTGCTGCCAAAACAGCCTGTTAGGGCGCTATTTGGGACGCTGCTTTTTTCTTGCGTTTGAAGAAAAACCACTGTTGCACACTGGAAACAACCTGGGATGCTTTGTTGGCGTCGGCGACTTGCTTTCTTCTTGATGCCGTAGCCACTCTGTTGGGAAATTGCTGCTTTAGCTTTTACCGCTTAAGATTGCCGGCTGTTTGGAGTTGCGCTGTGGCTCTTATTCTTTTCTCCCTTTTTTTTATTTTTTTATTTTTTATAAAAAAAAATTCTGCAGAAAAAAAAAATTATTGCAAAGCAATAAAAAAATATTCACGGCTGAAACCACTGGAACCACCGCCAGTTGCCGCCACCAACCATCGCCGTTTCCTCTATACATGTTCTTATTTTTTTTTCTTTCTAAAAAAAAAAAATTAAAGAACATAAAATTTTTACATCGAAATCGATGTCCCGTAGGCTCACATTCGATCTAAAAAATATTTAATCTATCACGGTCAACCCTCGGGATTAAAAAATAATTAATCATCATTCACGCATTCAATCAAATATGAAAATAAATAATGATAAAAAAAATCAAAATTAGAACGCCTGCAAAACAAAGTTAGCAACAGTTCCAAAACTACATGGCCCCGATAATTGTAAACAAAAAACAAAACGGCTTTGATACCAATTTGTTGGAGGCAATACTGCTAAGATCATTATTTTTGTAAACGATTTTTGGTAAAAATTAACTGGACGGGAAAACACCAAAACATGCTCCAGATAAAAATTTTGACGTCGAACGATAAAAAATAATCCTGTGCAACCAAAGTTAATTTAGAAGAATACCTCTTATAGATCTAATCTTTAACTACGACTTGATTCTGAGTTAAAGCTCTAATCAGATCTTCTACTGTATTTCCTTACGCGATCCTCAAACGTAGTGTGGGTTACAATCCTCCGAGAACTTGTACCGGCAGAATCCTGATATATTTAACTCTTGAAAGACAAAAATAATATCTCAATAATAATGATTTGAAAATCATCAAAAACTGGTTCAGCCTACGCGCATATATATAGGGCTACAGCAGGGACCTGCGGAGTAATTATGAGTTAGACTTCCAGTGGAACACAGACACCTACTAGAGGTTTCTGCAATTATGGAAAGACATGCAGTGATTTCGGCAATTTTCATAAAATACTGAATTACACTTCACACCACTAAAGAACTATAATTGCACTCTGACCCATAATTTTAAGACCTTCTTGCATTGAGCTCTTGTTATTAAATGCTTACCATTTCTCCTCACGTTAAGATTTTCAATACCCGCTAATTAAATTTAATTACTGACAATTTAATTTAATCGGCATCTTGATATTCCTTAAGCCCTTCCGCTGAACTTTTTTGCCCGCCGAATAACTAAATCCACCAGTAGGGTTTGGTCTGGTCAAAACTTATAAGCATCCTTAAGGAAGTATCGTCAATCTCGATCTTTCGGGACAGATTCTGTCAATAATTAATATTTGCCATATAAATAATACCGCTATCCAACTCACTAGGATTATAGACCCATATAAGATCGCACCCTTTAATGAATCAAAACAACGAATATTAAATATACACAAATCAATAATTATTTTAGAATTAAGAGGATAAGAAATATTCATAATAACCTTGGGGTGTGAATTAATATATATAGTCAGTAGTCAGTACTAAATTAATTACCTAAAATGTCCCGTTCAATACACACAAAGTATACTAGCACAGAGAGTCGGAACAATAGAAGATACTATTATCTGTTTTTTGTAACCAAGATAGGCCTACTAAAATTCTGTGCTACAGTCGTACCGATGCTATGTCCATTTCCATCTAAACTGTGAACATAAAACTTATATTCTGCAATAACCTAAAATCTAATATTCTATGTGCAAACCGTACTCTACACACCAGATTAAATACTATACCGAATATTAGGCATCCATACATATCAAAGGAATGATATACATAAATTACTCATAAAGATTCTTGTAAAATAAAAAATTAATTTTATAAAATTAAATACTAAAAACATGATTTTCAGTATACCAACCCTAACAACACTTGCATCCAATGGGTTTTATCCCTTCGGGTGGTTCTACAAGATCCCAGACCTGATTGGAATACATAGATTTCATCTTTGAATTCATAGCCCTTTGCCAAAGATCTGCATCTTTGTCTTGTAGTGCTTCATTATAGTTACAGGGCTCGATATCTAGTTCTGTTGAGATCTTGTCAAACGACTCTCCCAAGAACATATACCGATCAGGTTGATGAACAATCCTCCCACTACGATGAGGCACTACCGATGTCTGTGTACTAGCAGTAACATGCTGTGCAGAATCTGAACCTGTGCATCAGCACCCTGTTCTTGATTTGCACCTGTCCCGATAATCCTCCCACAACAACAAGGTAATGGAATATCAGTGACTTGTGATTTCTCTTCCGTTCTACTGGTATTTCCTCTCAGTTCTTCTAGAATAATACTGCTTTTGGGCTTGTGATTCATAATATAATTTTCTTCCAAGAATCGGGTATTAATGCTAACAATGACCTTATGATCTTTAAGATTATAAAATAGACCACCCTTCATTCTCTTGGGATACGCTACAAAGAAACATACTTCTATCCTCGATTCTAACTTTTCCACGTTCCTTTTCAGCACATGTGCTGGACACCTCCAAATCTGAATGTGTTTCAGACTAGACTTACGACCAGTCCACAATTTGTGGGAGTTGAAGGTACTAACTTAGAAGGTATCAAGTTCAGAATGTAAGCCACTGTCTCTAATGCGAGCCCCCAAAATGAATCAATCAAATTTGAATAACTCATCATGTACCTTACCATTTTTATAAGAATCATATTCCTTCTTTCTACTATACCATTCTGCTGCGAAGTGCCAAATGCAATTAACTGGGATGTAATCTCCTCTGTTGACAAGTAGTCCTTAAACTCTCCAAAGAGGTATTCCCCACTATGATCGGATTGTAGTGATTTGATACTTTTACCCAAATATTTCTCTTTCTCCACCTTGAATTCTTTGAATTTCTCAAAGCATTCATACTTACGGTGTATCAGGTAAATATATTCATACATTGAGTAGTTATCAATGAAACTGATGAAGTACTCAAAGCCACCTCTACCCCAGATTGTCATAGGATCACATACATCAGAATAAATCAGCTCCAACAGTGTTTTAACTCTATAGTCTTTGACCGAAAATGGCCTCTTGGTCATCTTACCTGCTAAGCAAGATTCATAAACTAGAAGTGTCTCCACTTCTAATGAACTCAAAAGTTCATCTGCTACCAGTCTATTTATCTTTTTTAGATTAAAATAACCTAAGTGTAAGTGCGAAATAAACGTTTGGTTCATTGAAGAAGGAAATTTATCTTATATGGTAATATAGATGTATTATTCGTTTCAATCAGTTGCAGTATAAGAGAGATTGGAGTAAAAATATAAAGATCATCCACCAATGTACTAGAGTAGATAACTCGTTTATTATCCTTAATAACCACAAAGTTATTAAAATAAACTAAATATCCGTTTTAACCAATCTAAAGATGAAAACTAAGTTTTTCTAATGGCAGGTACATAAAGACAATATCTTAATATTAAAACCTGATCTCTACCAAAACTGAGAGTGACATCTCCTACTACAACTGCTGTTACCTTTGTATTATTGCCCATATACAGGTAAATTTCTCCATCACTAAGTTGTCGAATTTTCTAGAACTCCTGCAATGAAGTGTAGACATGATTAGTGGCTCCCGTATCTACACACTAGGTACCGATAGATAACACTGCTAAACATGTTTCCACAACTAGTGAATAGAAATTACCCTATTTGTTCTACCTTTTGAGAAATACTAGACATATCTTTTTTCAGTGCTGGGTCTCGTTGAAGTGAAAGATGTCTTTCGGCTTTTTCACACCAGTCTGTGGCCCACAAACTACCCTAGAAATTGTGGCTCCCTATTTCTGAACTTTTTTCGCCTTCATACTTTTCGGCCCAGAGAAAGAACCTTTTTCATAAATAAACACATTTCCTAGTATTGAATGAATACCATTTGTAGTTAAAGCTATATCCAAGTTATATTTTCAATCAACAAAATTCAGTTTCGTTAGTTTATTTTCTTTGAGTATTAAAGCGAGTGGGTTGAAAGTCATTTTAATCTTGAGAATCATATAATTAAAAAAAAATATTAATTATGATGAGCAAAATTTTGAATTTATTTTAATTTGGTTCTCTCTACCATTTTAAAATTATTTTGCCAGCAGCCTGCTAACATGAGAATAGCATACCTCGATGGGAGGACGTCTACTATTCTTCATAAGACCAGACATGCTAATTTCTTTTAATTTTACTATCTAGATAATTGACCATGCCAAGTAAAATTAAGTAGTTGACATAACTTCGGTCCAGTATATAATAGAAGTGACTCAGATGAAGAGAATACTATAATATACAACTAAGTGTTAACCATCAGCTAATCCCAAATCAATCGCTTCGCAATGAACCCTTCAAATGGAGAAGTGATCCACACTAACAATTATCCAGAATTATCCCTAAAGGAGATTTATACTGGCGATTTCGCAATTAATCTGTCCGATAGGTAGGAAGGCCTTACTGTCGATACGCAGAGTTTAATTGCATCACTTACAAACTGGAGATGGAGACCACGAAATTTATATGTAAATAAATTTTCTCTCCAACTTAAAATTTTAAAACATTTTATAGTGTTATAAAAATTCGTTTAATTAAAATAAATTTATTAATTTCAAAAGTCACACGATCTGAAAGAATTAAACATCTTTTCGTGTACACGTTTCCAAAGATTCTAATTTGTCAAACTATCTTTTCGCGTTTAAATGCGAAACAAATAAAATTTAATAAATGCGCATTTTTTCTCTAACTTTTCAACTAAGGTAGTGATTAAAGGTATTTCTTTATTTTATTTTTTGTTCTATATTTTTTTAAAAATAATAATTTATTTTGATTAAATATTTTTTCATTTAATTAATTCAAAATCCAGAATTAATTCTCACGTTTTTATAAGATATCTGATTTAAACAAAATTATTTTAAACGTAATATTTCGTAAAAATAAAATATCTAAAGTTTTTTTATTTAATTAAAATTAATTAGTTAAAAAAACTAAATTTTATTTTCTATTAAAAAATATTTTAATTAAAACTAAAATTTTGAATTAATTAAATTAACAGGATAAATAAAATAGATATGCAATCATCCATGCAGTTCATATATATATAAACACGATATGCATATATTTTGGTTTTAAGATCCAAGTAAAACACTGAGGTATTTTAGTCTTCTAAGAGAATCAGCTGTTTTAATCCTTGTTCGCCTTTGATTCAGTGTCCTGACAGCATCAAGCTTCCATGATACTATCTGATATATCAATATATATCCTATCAGTCTCGTATATATCAGAATATATATCAAAATCAGTTTTGGGAGAGAGAAAGTCTCCGGTAACCACCCGCCACCGCAAGCACCACCTTACCGCCACCTTCAGGCGGCTCCTGCTGCCTCTTCTGGGCTCAGTTTTCAACGAGCTTTATACCGTTGGAAAGCTCTCGAAATATGGGATTTTTTTTTATCCAAAACTGTCACGCCCCAAATTCCGGGTCACGCTAAAAGCCACCGAACAACCACCAAACTGCCCAAACAAAAGGGATTTAAAACCAGAAGACCAAACAAGGCCAAAACCTTTATAAAAACGTACTACCGAGAGTTTATTGATTTAAAAGAGTAGCCAAAGTTTATAGTTTCAGCCCCACAAGCAAAGTCTTTAAAAATAAAGTACAAGTTTTAGATAAGAAATTCATTTCATTTTCAAAGAAGCTTAGGCTGTTCCAATATCTATCTCGAAGCACAAAGGTTTATGTGAAGCAAAAATCATTTGAAAATCCTGTTTGCAAACCGTTGATCCCAACAACGAAAAACGTAGTAAGAAACTACAGAAAACAACAACCAACCTAACGTTCTCTCAAAATCATTAAAATATGCATACATCCATAATCATAGTATATGATTTACAACATGTTACAAATAAATATGAAACATATACAACAGGTATAAGCTACCTATTAAGACAAAACAGACGTCTTGTCATCAGCCACCTCCGGGCACTACCGGGTCAACCTACAAGATCATGCTTACCTGAAAAAGGTTTTACAGCAAAATTTCATACTGTGAGCCGAAGCCCCATAGAAAATAGACAGTAAAACTGTAAAGCAGACTATGCAATCGTAAGCATGCGGGCTTAACCACAGGAGCCAAAAAAGTTTTTCTTCCAAAACCACAAGTTTTCTGTCAGACTGTCACGAGTCTTAAAAAGATTTTATCTCATAAAATCCCATATTTTCCATCCTTGAAACTATGCATGTCATCCTAACAGATATCATGCCACAGTTAAGGAAAAGCTGCAAATAAACAGTAAGCTCGACTCAGGCCACACACCCGAGGAGAAAGATCAAATGTAATCCTATGTACCGACTTTGCCAACTCAAGACAAAGGCAACAACTATATACTCTCGTCCATTACCCTAGGCCCATAGGCTTGGTAATGACAAAATTTATACGGAGTCACGACAACGTAACTGCTCAATTGACGGGTCGAGCCCGAAGGTCCAAAGCACCCACTAACCACTCAATTTACGGGATTCAACCCGAAGGTACATAGCACCTACTGCTTAATTTATGGGACTTGAACCCGAGGGTACAAAGCACGCAATCACTCAATTTATGGGGACTAACCCGAAGGTACAGAGCACCTACGCTGCACACGTTTCAAGACTTATACCGAGGAGCAATGGAAGCCCAAATCAACCAAACCCACTGCCACGGTACATCTACGGATAAACATTTCAAAAGCAACCCACAAATAGATATACAACGCATGTATATAAAAGAGATCCCATCCATGGATCATGGAGATCAACAACATATGTAAAAATATATTTTCACCCAAAACGTTTTAAAAGGTGAGACTCAACCCCGCTGCTTAGCTCTAAACCTCCAAAATCACGTGTTTCACTCGATTTCACAAAATGCCTCGTTTTCAACCTCCTTTGAAAACCACAGATGTCAACACACCCGAATCATGTATAAAAATTGAGAAAAGACGCAAAAATCCACTTTTATCCAAAAAACAAGGTTTACACATGAAAATAGCATTTGATGTATTTTTTACCCTCTGAAAACACGTATAATTACATGAAACACCCTTATACAGCAGTAGGGTCTAGAATCTTAGCTCGTTGCGTCAAAACCCGACGCCTCGAAAACCAAACCTCAACGAAAGTAAATTCTGTCCGGATATATGCAAAGCCTACAGCACTAATAGCAAGGATCCGCTGTCTAATCACTAAAAATCGAGCCCCGGGCCCATCAAATTTTAGAGAGAAGGCAGAGAGAACCAGATTTGAGATGAAAATATTCCAAAATATCTCAAAATATCTCCAAACACAGATATTTATAAGCCACGCCCAAAATATCACAGGTCAGTCGATTGGACCCCCAATCCAGTCGACTGAAAAACCTTCTAGAAAGTCAAAATATCTCATCGCCTCAAGTCCAGTCGACTGGACCCTCCTGGGCAGTCGACTGAACCACCAAAAACCCCACTCAGTCGAGTAAACTCACCCCTTAAGTCGACTGAAATCCTCACTGAAATTTTCTCAAACTATTTTCTGCTATAGAACAGGTTTTATAGCCTAAACACTTGCCAAACAAACCTCTTTCGAACCCAAACAAGCGTAAAACTCATACGCACATGTTGTTCTATTACGAAGAAACAAAACCTCAGCATACCGAGATCAAAGGTTAACTCAAACTCCGTCAACACTTAAATTATTCTCAAAATAAACTGGGTCAGGGTCTCATAACTCTTCCCCCCTTAAAGGAATTTCGTCCTCAAAATTCAACACTGCTTCGCAAGCCAAATACACCCCATCAATCATCATCAACCTTTGATGTAAGCTCAACAACACTGTACAACAGTAGAAATGCCCCAGCAACGTTGTACAACAGCAGACATGCCTCAGCAACTGAAACCCCCCAACTGAAATTGTCACGTAACTGATACTAAGAATACACATCCTTAAGGAATCAATCTCCAAACAGACTGTTCACACGTGCAAATTCCACTGACATCACTGTCATCCAGGAAACATCCATAAAACATCGAATCAAGATCTAACTCACGCTACCAAACCCCAACACAAAACTCTCGCCAACACAACTACTCCAGCAACAAACGCAAAGCAAGAGACCAATTCACCACGGTACCTGATCTCAAACATGCTCTATGCTCGAACACAGAGACTTCACCCTCGTCCTCATTACCATATACTAACTCAATCACACCTCACAATACCCACCAAGGACTTTCTCCACAAGTCCAAACACAGGACATCGAACTCCGACATCGATCACGTGTAGTCACACACCCCGCACACAAACTTTACTCAAATCCTAACGATCACCAGATGACTACCGACTTTGATACTACATCATCACCCTACAGATGCCAACGCCTCCATTACTGAGACTGTCATGACACCGATTCACGAGCAACAACACGACACTCGACTCCAGAGAGAAGCTCACGTAACTCACCTGGAATACCAAATAATGTATCTCAGCAAACCCTTAAACCTTCATCCTCTACTTGAACTTCTATCACGAACCACAATTCTCACCCAAGAAAAACATCAGGTGGTACACCATTGTCTAGGACAAGGTTTCACACAATCGAAAACCGATCTGGCATCATAGCCACAAAGTCACCTGACTCCAGCGAGTCACTCAACCAAACACGTCACGTAGATAGAACATCTCATAGGTATCCAACAACCTATATCAACCAAATCATAACTCTCATGCAACAGCACGTCACTGCACATTACTGCACAACTCAGCGTCTCGCCATCAGATCACTAATACCAAGGCTACAGATCAACCTCAAATCAAACACGATCTCCGTCGTTTGACAAATCCAACATGATCCTCGTGATCCGACAAAGCGAACAGGTCGACTGACATATAGCATCAACTCCAACGCAGAACACATATATCAATTCCTTGAATCCACAATAGCAAAATAGTTGAACCCAAGACACCAACCAAAACTTAATTCTTACACTTAGCAATTTCCTCACTAAACTCATCACGGTCCTTTCCTTCCATATCAAGAAGTCACGTTGGTCCAAACAGGCCACACCAACTAAGGCTTCCCAAACATCATATCCTTCCTGATTCATACTTTATCATACTCTCAGGACTACCATCCACATAAACAACAGTTGTGCCAAAGCACAACGCTTTCCTAAGTTGATAACCACTCCTCAACTCCAAGAACTCTAAGAATTCTGAGCAGCTCAAAGCTCCAAACAGGACCCAAGGAGACTCACAAAAGTCTTCCAGAAACCCACCATACAGATATCATAGCCACACTGTTCTGACAAAATTCTCGCTCTGCCAAGAGCTAGAGACACAACCACACGCACACAACGGTCAATGATCCTCAACTAATCATTGTAAAGAACGCTACGTCTCAACACCAACTCTCTTGTCTATGAGAAATAAACAGAATAGGGGATGCAACCCATATGATTCAACTATCATACAAACAAGCCACACTGACTAGGTTACCAGGACCTATCATGTTTACCACACCCACACGTGCTCCTTTACGGTCTTCCACCGCGTGAGAATACCAACCCCATCATGCAATTCTTTACTGTTTCCAACCATGGGAGCAATCGAATCCCAGGTCACACAGAGATGTTCAGATGCAGAGCATCTCGCATCACGCGTCGAAGCTACGAAGAATCCCTCTTATAATCACCTAATCACGGCGACACAAGTCCCTGAGTCACAACTCCAAGGGTCACACACGGGTACAAATCCACTGAGATTCCACAGTCTCAGAATACAACCAAATCTGAACAAATCAAGATCCTAGCATCTCTATCCAGCCGAGATGAAACAACTCGCACCAGACAATCGTCTACAAGAAAACTTTCTCTCTCCTTCCATCCAAGGGAAAGAAAAGGGCCAATAAGAAACCATGACCCAACCTTAGCATACTGGAGTACTCCTCAGCACTTAGCCTTTAAGAACTCTATAAATCCTACCTCGAGGCCATATTGGCTACAGTCACAACGCTGCTGTCAACTCTGATCACAATACTCAGATCATCCGCTACACCATGCTCTCAACGCTCAGACCTCATTTACACACGTGAACACCATCTATCCGTATACTTGGTACAACACATACCATTGCGCCCAAAACCTCACTTCACAAGGTTACGCTACACAACCTAACTCCTGCTAGGCAAACCACAATCATGTCATAGCCTCGAGTTCACTGTCCAAGGCACAACGTCAAACAAAAGGGAACCCAATTTTGAAACTTTTCATCCAGAGTTACTAATAACTCTCACAACCATGCAGACACCTTCCGCACTTTTGCTCTCAAAGCACACATCGGTTACAGGCATCGTACTCTATGATTTCTTACCTATCACCCCAGGCAAGCCAAACCACACGGTACACAGCTGAACCTTATTACTCCACGCTTCGTTCCCATGGGCAAACACCATACCCATCTATGAACCTAAGGTGGAACACAAACAACCTCCAGTCATATCATACTTAGGATACGTCATCTCAGCACTAAGCCAACCGCATGAATCTCGCACGGTTCCCAAACGCAATCTCCCAATCACTAGGATATCGATCAAACCACTGTTGACCTACTTTCCTGTAGGAATCTCACAGAAATGATACTCGTCGCAGGAGCCCTTACATTCCCATATAGTCATAACCTGTGCTCTTCCAAGCATAACGGCAATTCACACTCATTCCCATATCCTTGAGCTCACTCTCTCGGAACTAAATTTTCAAACCTCAAAAGGTACACAACATCTAAGGTCATCAGACGACTCAGACTACCAACAACATCTTGCTGACCACCATCGATATCCTGACTACCAAGAAATACCTCCAGAACCACACGTTCTGGTATCTCAACATACGTCTGGCCAAGGATTATCACGCTCCCATCCACTATGTTCCCGTCTATACCCCATCTCGAGTACACGACTTAAGACATAGCATGGCTCAAGACGTACCTAATCCATCACACGGGTAAAACCACGTATATCAAAAATCTGAAAGGAGTAATCGCTATCCACAATCCAATCATAACAACTAAGATCTAGGGTTTCCAACACCCTATCACCCCTACTCGCAAGGCTTTCCTTATCACCACTACCACTTCTGGTAACTTACTCTCCCGACAAGCCAGTTACTCAAGCCAAAGCCATCAACCATGCTTCGACTACACCTGAACAAAACTCTGCTCAAACACTCAAAAAACACCAACTGAGGCCATCCTCACGCGGCTAAACCCAACTCACTATCGAGTTCCACAATATACCAAGCAATCAACGCTTAACCCATAACCCTGTCTCTGCAACAATCACTGCAATCACTGCAATCGAGTTGCACAACCAAGACCCAAACCACGGTCTCGTCGCCTCTAAGGGTGTACAGGTTATATAGAAAGAAAACACAAAACACGACAACCTAAGGTTAATCTATCATGTTATTTCTACCACATACCACATAATCATGCTAACACGTAGCCACAACGATCAGGTGGACACAACACCGATACCGAGGAGAACCGACAAGAATGACGCGTCACTTTGGATAACCCACTTAGATTCCCTGCTAGAAATCACGTCCATGAAACGCGGTTCTAACTTGGCTCCCAAGGTTTTTAGGCTAAACGTCCGAAGGCAAGACGAATCAATCCAAAGGTCCAACCTCCATGCTCGCATATACACGACATCAACATGCTCATATTCCAAACACAGGCAACTAAGCACACACACATCCTCACCAGGTAACACACCCTCTTCCCACAGCTCATAGGTATTTGAACCCAGAGCTCTGATACCAAGTTGTCATGCCCCAAACTCTGGGTCACGCAAAAAACCACCGAACAACCACCAAACTGCCCAAACAAAAGGGATTTAAAACCAGAAGACCAAACAAGGCCAAAACAATTGTAAAAATGTACTACTGAGGGTTTATTGATTTAAAAGAGTAGCCAAAGATTTTACTTTCAGCCCCACAAGCTAAGCCTTTAAAAACAAAGTACAAGTTTTGGGTAAGAAATTCATTTCATTTTCAAAGATGCTTAGGTCGTTCCAAAATCTACCTCGAAGCACAAAGGTTTATGTGAAGCAAAAATCATTTGAAAATCCCGTTTGAAAACCGTTAATCCCAACAACAAAAAACGTACTAAGAAACTACAAAAAATAACAACCAACCTAAGGTTCTCTCGAAAGCATTAAGACATGCATACATCCATAATCATAGTATACGATTTACAACATGTTACAAATAAACATGAAACATATATACAACAGGTATAAGCAACCTATCAAGACAAAACAGACGTCTTGTCATCAGCCACCTCCGGGCACCACCGAGTCAACCTATAAGATCATGCTTACCTAAAAAAAGTTTTACAGCAAAATCCCACACCAGGAGCCGAAGCCCAATAGAAAATAGACAATAAAATTGTAAAGTAGGTTATGCAATCATAAGCATACGGGCTCAACCACAAGAGCCAAAAAGGTTTTCCTTCTAAAATCACAAGTTTTCTGTCAGACTGTCACAAGTCTCAAAAAAGTTTTATCTTATAAAACTTCACATTTTCCATCCTTGAAACAATGTATGTCATCCTAACAGATATCATGCCACAGTTAAGGAAAAGCTGCAAATAAACAGTAAGCTCGACTCAGGCCACACAACCGAGGAGAAAGATCAAATGTAATCCTATGTACCGACTCTGTCAATTTAAGACAAAAGCAACAACTATAGACTCTCGTCCATTACCCAAGGTCCATAGGCTTGGTAATGACAAGTTCTATACGGAGTCACGACAACGTAACTGCTCAATTGACGGGTCAAGCCCGAGGGGCCAGAGCACCCACCAACCACTCAATTTACGAGATTTAACCTGAAGGTATAGAGCACATACTGCTTAAACAATCCAAAACCAACCCACAAATAGATATACAACGCATGTATATAAAAGAGATCCCATCCACGGATCATGGAGATCAACAACATATGTAAAAATATATTTTCACCCAAAACGTTTTAAAAAGTGAGACTCAACCTCGCGGGTTAACTCCAAACCTCCAAAATCACATTTTTCACCCAATTTCACAAAATGCCTCGTTTTCAACCTCCATCGAAAACCATGGATGTCAACACACCCGAATCATGTATAAAAATTGAGAAAAGGCGTAAAAGCCCACTTTTACCCAAAAACCAAGGTTTACACATGAAAATAGCATTTGATGTATTTTTTACTTAGTAAAAACACGTATAATTACATGAAACACCCTTATACAGCAGTAGGGTCTAGAATCCTACCTCGTTGGGTCAAAACCCGACGCCTCAAAAATCGAACCTCGACGAAATAGAATTCTGTCTGGATATATGCGAAGCTCCCAGCACCAATAGAAGGATCTGTTGTCTAATCGCTGAAAACTGAGCCCGGGCCCATCAAAATCTGGAGAGAAGGCAGAGAGAAAATTAGATCTGAGATGAAAATATCCCAAAATATGTCAAAATATCTCCAAACACATATATTTATAAGCCACGCCCAAAATATCACAGGTCAGTCGATTGGACCCCCGATCCAGTCGAATGAAAAACCTTCTGGAAAGTCAAAATATCTCATCACCTCAAGTTCAGTCGACTGGACCCTCCTGGTCAGTCGATTAAACCACCAAAAACCCCACTCAATCGACTGAACTCACCCCTTCAGTCGACTGAAATCCTCACTGGAATTTTCTCAAACTTTTTTATGCTACAGAACAGGTTTTATAGCCTAAACACTTGCCAAACAAACGTCTTTCGAACCCAAACAAGAGTAAAACTCATACGCATATGTTGTTCTATTCCGAAGAAACAAAACCCCAACATACCGAGATCAAAGGTTAAATCAAACTCCGTAAACACTTTAAATTATTCTCAAAATAAAATGGGTCAGGGTCTCACAAAAACAGTCGAAAAAACTGTCCGAACAACAAAAAAGCGTTGCTGACATCAACAGCACTGCGCAGCCAACTTTCTGGGGCTTTTTCGACCTCTTTTCGAACTTGGTTTTTGACGTAATTTATATCAAAAGAAAGCTCTCGAAAAGTACTATTTTTTATGAAAAAAAATACTCAAAAAAGCCTAGAAAACTGCTGAAAACATTGCCCAAAGCTGCTGTCGCCACACCCAGCGCCGTTGCTTTTTACCGCCAACTTCCTAAGCCCGTTCCAACATCATCCGAACTTCGTTTTTGACGTACTTTATATCAAAAGAAAGCTCTCAAAAAGTACTATCTTTTTGTCAAAAAAAATACTCAAAAATAGTCCAAAACAATATTGAAAAACTAACTAGAAGCTGCTGCCGTCGGGCACCGCCGCTGCTGGCTTGTTTACCGCCTATTTGGGTTGTGATTTTGGTTCAGTTTTTTCTAGTTTTTAATAGTATTTTGAGGTATGCTTTACCGTTATTTTATGTTTAAAAAATATCCCAAAAAATAGTCCCAAAAATAGCCCAAAAAATTACAAAAATTGCCGCTAGCAAAGCCGCCGGAACCGGGCTATTTTGGTGATTTATTTTGCTGTTTTGACTTGTTTTTTATACTATTTTTATTCATAAATAATGCAGAAAAATTCATCAGAAAAAACCTTCTAAAACCATTAAAAACTTACCGCGATCTGTGGCTCGTTAAATCCGAACTACCGCCGATACCGCCTCCGTTTTTTGTGTTCTTAGACATATTCAATCTATTCTTAAATAATCTAAATAGATATTTTAAAAATAGAAGCTAACTATTACATCGATCCTATGTCCTGAAGGCTCACATTCAATCTATCACGGTCAACCTCCGTGATTAGAAAAATAATCATCATTCACACCATTCAATCAAACATGAAAATTAAATAACGATCATAGAATTAGGATTAGAACGCCTGCAAAATAAAGTTAGGAATAATTCTAAAACTATCTGACCCCGATAACTAAAAATAAAAAATAAAACAGCTCTGATACCAATTATTGGAGGCAAGACTGCTAAGATTTTTGTTTTCGCAAACGATTAACGAAAAAAATTAACTGGATTGACAATTACCAAAACGGACTCCAGATAAAACTTTTGATGACGAACAATCAAAATAAAACCCGTGCATCCGAAGTTAATTTAGAAGAATATCTTTTACCGGTCGTATCTTGAACTACAATTTGAATCCGAGTTGAAACTCCTTCCAAATCTTCTACTGTATTCCATTATGCGATTCCTAGATATAGTGTGGGCTATAATACTCGAAGAACTCGTACCGATAGAACCAAGACAACTTTAGTCTTAGAAAATAAGTTATGAAACTGGTTCAGCCTACCCGCATATTAAGAAAACAACAGCAGGGACCTGGGGAGTAATTATGAGTAAGACTTCTAGTGGAATACAAACACGTATCAGCGGTTTCTACAATTAAGCAAACCTCATAGCGGTATCTGCAATTATGAAAAACCAACAGCAATTTTTGTAATTTTCATATAACACTGAATTACAGTTCACATCATTAAAGAATTATAATTGCACTCTGACCCATAATCTCAAGACCATATAGCAATGAGCTCTTGTTATTAAATACTTATCATTTCTCCCCATAATAGGATTCCTAATACTCGTCAATTAAATTTAATTACTGACAATTTAATTTTATTAGTATCTTGATATTCCTTAAGCCCTTCCGCTTAACTTATTTGATCGCCAGATAATTAAATTCACCTATAGAATTTGGCCCGATCAAAACTTATAAGTTTTCTTAAGGAAGTACCATCAATCCCGATCTTTTAAAACGTGAATTCCATCAATAATTAATATTCGCCATATAAATAATACTGCTATCCAACTCACTAGGAATATAGACCCATATAAGATCGTACTCTCTAATGAATCAAAATAACGAATATTAAATATATACAAATTAATAATTATTTCAAGATTAAGATAATATGCACTATTCATAATAATCTTGGGGTGTGAATTAATTTATTTAGCCAGTATAAAATTAATTATCTCAAATGTCCCGTTCAATACACACAAAGTGTACTCGCACAAAGAGTCAGAACAATAGACGATACTATTATCTGTTCCTCATAACCAAGACAGGCCTACTAAAACTCTGTACTATAGTCGTACCGATGGTATGTCTACTTCCATCTAAACTGTGAATATAAAACTTATATTCTGTAAGAACCTAAAATCTGATCTTCTGTATGTAAGCCGTACTCTACACACCAGATTAAATACAATACAAAATATCGAACATTCATGCATAATATTAATGAAATAGTACACATACATTGCTTCTAAAGATTCTCATAAAATAAAAAAATAATTTTAATAAAATAAAATTAAATACTAAAAATATGCTTTTAAGTATATCAACCATAACAGAAACTCCCGTCATATCTTCTATTGTCTTTCTTTATGCGATTTTTGGTTATAGTGTGGTCTATAATTTTTTGAGAACTCGTACCGACATAACTTGGACAATTTTAGTCTTGAAGACAAGTTATAAAATTAGTTCAGCCTACCCTCATATTTATAGGGCAATAGTAGAGTCTTGTGGAGTAATTATGAGTAAGATTTCTAGTGGAACACAAACATCAATTAGCAGTTTTCGTAATTTAGAAAACTTCATAATGGTATCTGTAACTATGAAAAACTAGCAGCGACTTCTGCAACATCCATAAAATATTAAATTATGGTTTATATCACTAAAGAACTATAATTGTGTTAGGATTGGTATACTGGAAACCTTGTTTTTAATATTTAATTTTATTTTAATAAAATTAATTTTTTATTTTATGAGAATTTTTATGAGTAATGTTTGCGTATCATTTCTTTGTTATGCATGGATATTTAATATTCTGTATAATATTTAATTTGGTGTGTAAAGTACGGTTTACACACAGAAGATCAAATTTTAGACTCTTGCAGAATATAAGTTTTATGTTCACAGTTTAGATGGAAATGGACATACCATCGGTACGACTGTAGCACAGAGTTTTAGTAGGCCTGTCTTCGTTACAGGGAACAGATAATAGCGTCGTCTATTGTTCCAACTCTCTGTGCTAGTACACTTTGTGTGTATTGAACGGGACACTTGGGATAATTAATTTTATACTAACTATACAAATTAATTCACACCCTAAAGTTATTATGAATAGTGCTTATTCTCTTAATCTTGAAATAATTATTAATTTATATATATTTAATATTCGTTATTTTGATTCATTAGAGAGTGCGATCATATACGGGTCTATATTCCCGGTAAGTTGGATAGCGGTATTGTTTATATGGAAATTATTAATTATTGACGGAATCCACGTCTCGAAAGATTAAGATTAACGATACTCCCTTAAAAAAGCTTATAAGTTTTGACTGGGCCAAACTCTGCAGGTGAATTTAATTATCCAGCGATCAAATAAGTTAAGCGGAAGGGCTTATGAAATATCAAGATGCGATTAAATTAAATTGTAAGTAATTAAATTTAATTGGCGGGTATTGAAAATCTTAACGTGGGGAAAAATAGTAAGCATTTAATAATAGAAGCTCAATGCAAGAAGGTCTTAAGATTATAGGTTAGAGTGCAATTATAGTCTTTAGTGGTATGAACTGTAATTCAGTATTTTATGAAAATTGTAGAAACCACTGCGTCTTTTCATAATTGCAGAAACCGTTGGCAGGTACATGTGTTGCACTGAAAGTCTTACTCATAATTACTCACCAGATCCCTACTGTAACCCTATATATATGCGGGTAAGCAAATATTTTGTCTTTCAAGACAAAAAGATATCTAGGTTCTACCGGTACGAGTTCTCGATAGTCCGTAACCCACGCTACGTTCGAGAATCGCGTAAGGGAATACAGTAGAAGATCTAACAAGAGTTTCAACTCGGAATCAAATCGTAGTTGAAGAATCGATCGCCAAAAGGTATTCTTCTAAATTAACTTTGGTTGTACGGATTTTATTTTCATCGTTCGACGTTAAAAGTTTCATTTAAAGCCCATTTCGGCGTTTACCCGTTCAGTTATTTTTTTATCAAAAATGATTTACAAAAATAATGATCTTGGTAGTTTTGCCTCCAACAAATTGGTATAAGAGTCGTTTTGTTTTTTGTTTATGGTTATCAGGGGCCAGGTAGTTGTAGAACTGTTGCAAACTTTATTTTGCAGGCATTCTAATATCAATTTTATGATCATCATTTATATTTCAAGTTTGATTGAATATTTTGAATGAATGATATTTATTTTTTAAACCACGAGAGATAATCATGATAGATTGATTGTGACCGCTATGGAGGCATAGGATTGATGTAAAAATTATTATTTTTCGATTTCTAGTTCTTATATTTTTTTTGATTTTATGTAATCGAAAAAAAAGGAAGGAGAATGAACAACAGTCAAAGGACATAGAACATGATTAAAGCTATGGAATTTGTTTTTTACTCAAATAATTCTTTTTGGTTAAAATAAAAAAAATAAAAAAGGCAACATTTTTCCAGGTTGTTTCGGTTGAAGCAGTGTTTTTTTCTCAGTGATAAGAAAAAAACCGCAACAAACTGTGGCGAAACAGTGGAGCAATTTTCCCAAACTGTGGTGAAACAGTGGAGCAATTTTTCCAAACAGTGGAAACAGTAGCCAAACGCAGCAATCAACAGCGCCGGTTTCCATGAAACAAAGTTGAGATTTCCAATCAGTAGCGCCAAACATGGCACTGGTTCCAACACAGCGCTGCTATGTGTTTCAAGCCGCCAATTTACAAACAGTGCAGCAATATCCAAAGCAGGCACAATTCCCAAGCAACAAATCCCAAATTGTTTCGGCAATCCACAGTTTCGGAGCAAGTAGGCTTCGGTACAATTTTAAAATAGTGGCGTAAATCACAACACCGTTGCGCCAATCCAAACACAATGTCGGTTTCTATTTTGTGGAGCCAATTCAAATACTATTTCGGTGCATGTGATTTGGGATTATTCTAAAATAATTATCATGCAATTGGGTGGTTCAGTTTCAGTCTGTTTTAGCTTACAGTGGTTGAGTTAAACAGGAGTTTTGAAGGCTACAAAATTAAAAGTTTATTGCAGTTTATCTACAAAACAGGAGATTAAAACTCTTTAGAATTTCTATTCGATCATAAAATCGGGATATATTTATCTTACATTTAATTTATTTTTTATATTAATTGCACGAGTGAGATATAAATTGGTTTTATCCTATTTTCTATTTAATTCGAATATTTAGTTTTAATTAAAATATTTTGTTATGAAAAATAAAATTAAGTTTTTTTAATTGATTATTTTTAATTAAATGAAAAAACTATAGATATTTTATTTTTTATAAATTATCACATTTAATATGATTTTTTTAAAATTGGATATATTGAAAAAATGTGAGAATTAATTCTAGATTTTGAATTAATTAAATAAAAAAATATTTAATCGAAATAAATTATTACTTTTCAAAAAATGTGGAATAGAAAATAAAATAAATAAATATCTGTAATCACTACCTTAGCTGAAAAGTTAAATAAAAAACTGTGCATTTATTAAATTTTATTTGTTATGCATTTAAACACGAAAAGATAGTTTGATAAACTAGAATATTTAAAATCGTGTACATGAAAAGATATTTGATTCTTTTAGATCGTGTGGCTTTTGAAATTAATAAATTTATTTTAATTAAACGAATTTTTATAACCCTCAAAAATATTTTAAAAAATTAAGTGGAAGAGAGAATTTATTTACAGATAAATCTCGCGGTTTCAATTACCAGTTTGTAGACGATGGAATTAAACCATGCGTGTTAGCAGTATGGCCTTCCTACCCATCGAACAGATTAATTGCGGTATCGTCAGTACAAACCTCTTTTAGGGATAATTCTGAATAATTGTTAGTGTGGATCACTTCTCCATCTGAAGGGTCCATTGCGAAGCGATTAATTTAAAATTAGGTGATGGTTAACACTTAGCTGTATATAATAGTATTTTCTCAATCTGAGTCACTGCTATTATATACTGGATCGAAGCTATATCCGCTATTTAATTTTACTTGGTAAAGTCAGTTGCCTAGATAGTAAAATTAAAAGGAATTGGCCTATTTGGTCTTATGATGGATAGTAAACGTTCACCTATCGTGGCATGCTATTCACAAGAATCCAAGCTGCTGGCGAATTAATTTTAAAATGGTAGAGAGAACCAAATTAAAATGAATTCAAAGTTTTGCTCGTTATAATTAATGGTATTTTAATTACGTGATTCTCAGGAATAAAATGTATTTTAACCCGCTCGCTTTAATATTCAAAGAAAACACACTAATGGGACCGAATTTTGTTGACTGGAAATGCAAATTGGATATAGTTTTAACTACTAATGGTATTCTTTCAATACCAGGAAATGTGTCTGTTTCAGAAAAAAGGTTCTTTTTCGAGGCCGAAAGGCATGAAGAAGAAAAAAGTTCAAAAATAGGGAGACACGATTTCTAGGGTAGTTAATGGGCCATGGACAGGCGTGAAAAAGTCAAAAGGCATATATTTTTACTGCAACTAGACTCGGCACTAGAAAAAGTTATGTCCAGTATTTCTCAGAATACAGAACAAATAGGGTAATTTCTATTCACTGGTTGTGAAAACATGTTTAGCGGTGTTATCTACCGTTACCTGGTGTGCAGATACAGAAACCACTAATCATGTCTGCAATTCATTGCAAGGATTCCAGGAAACCCGACAACTTAGTGATGAGGAGATTTACTTGCATATGGGTAATAATACAAAGATAACAGAAGTTGCAGTAGGAGATGTCATTCTCATTTTTGGTAGAGAACGGGTTTTAACATTGAGAGATTGTCTTGATGTACCTGCCATTAGATGGAACTTAGTTTTCGTTTCTGGATTGGCTAAAGACGGATATTTGGTTTATTTTAATAACTCTGTGGTTATTAAGGATAATAAACGGGTTATCTATTTTGGTACATTGGTGGATGATCTTTATATTATTACTCTAATCTCTCTTACACTGCAACTGAGTGAAACGAATAATACATCTATATTGCCATATAAGAGAAAGTTTGCTTCTTTAATGAACCAAACGTTTCTTTGGCACTTATGCTTAGGTCATATTAATCTAAAAATGATAAACAGACTGGTAGAAAATGAACCTTTGAGTTCATTAGATGTGGAGGCACTTTCAGTCTGTGAATCTTACTTAGAGGGTAAGATGACCAAGAGACCCTTTTCGGCCAAAAGCTATAGAGCTAAAGAACTGTTGGAGCTGGTTCATTCTGATGTGTATGATCCTATGATAATCTGGGCTAGAGGTGGCTTTCAGTACTTCGTCAGTTTTATTGATGACTACTCAAGGTATGGATACATTTACCTGATGCACCGTAAGTCTAAATACTTTGAGAAATTCAAAGAAATCAAGGCAGAGGCGGAGAAGCATCTAGGTAAAAGTATCAAATTACAACGATCCGACCATGATGGAACATACCTCTTTGGAGAGTTTAAGGACTACTTGTCATCAGAGAGGATTACATTTCAGTTGACTGCACCTGGCACTCCAC
>JAUMHN010046398.1:1724-28057 GCA_032360265.1 Heliamphora ciliata | reverse complement strand
AAAACCAGATTTGAGTATTCTTGAAGTGTTATACAAGTTTGAGGGAGAAAAAGAAGGAGAAGAAGAATAAGGAGCCAAGAAGAAGTAAGAGGTGTTTTCCTAAAACTAAGCCCTTCCATCCCACCGTCCTTGAGCTCTCTAAATAAGTAAGTAAAACCAATAAACCTTGTGTCTAATATTCCTCAAAATATCCCCCAACACATCCCTTTAAATACTCTAAGAATTGAGAACCGAAATCAAACCGAAAAGGCGTCGTAGCTAGAAATTAGGGGTTGTTATGTTTATAGGTGATATGAGATGTTGTTGTATGTTGTTATTTTTGCGTTTGATGACTTCTAAGTATGCTGGAGCCTTGATATTAATATCTAAAACACAATCATGCAAAGAAATGGAACAAAAACTTGACATGACATAAATAGAAGACTTGGACCCTAGGAGACTTGATTTTTGAGAATATAGATGTTTCTGTCTTGAACTTTGGAACGCCTAACTCAATGTAAAAAATTGATCTAAGCATGTTCTTTATGTCCCGACTTATATTTTTATGTTATCTTTCATTCAAAGTTGGTTTCAACTCATTTTCATAAGTAGAACTCGAGATATTGTAATTTTTTCAAAGTGTGTCATTTTTTGACTAGTCAACACTACCGACTTGGAAACCCTAGTTCAAAGTAAGATCCGAACTTTGGTCAAAACATAAATGTTTGTAGATAACATGTATATCTATCTACCCACCAACAATAAGCACACAATATTGAGTTTTGATAGGTGAAAAGCCCTTTGAAAGTCTCTATTGAGTTTCATCCCTCAAGGGACACTTCTGTCACATATTTTTGTGTAGCCCAAAATCTCTATTTTTAGTGACCTATTCAAAACGTGGTCCACATGAATATTGTAGCTAATATATTTTAGTATTTTATGCCTAGAAATTAGACTTTAAAGCCTCGAGATGATACCCCAAAACCGTTTCAAATCTTCTGTCCAAAATCGGCTCTGCTGAGTTTTGGCGGTAGACAGAACCTATTTTCTAAAATGGCCAAAAAGTCTAATTTGTTCCAAACAACTACCCTTAGATCTAAACATGAAACTTGTAGATGACCTATTGCACTAGAACATACTAAAAAATGGTCTCATTTGGACTTGATATGATACTCCAAAGACGAGACCAACAGAAGCATGTCTTTGGTAAAATCTTGAGAAAAGTGCTGAACTATTTTTACTTAGGATGTTTTGTTCACCCTTTTACCTTAGGTTTTGGCCTAGGTGTTAAACATGAAAGTTGTAGAAAATATTTTTATCTAAATGGTGTATAAAGATAATATCTTGATTCAAAGTCTAGATACCCCAAAACTTTGTCAGTTCTTTTAATTTATTACTTAATTTTTGGCCTTAAAAGTTGCTATGTGTGAATTGAGTACCCTTTGCCATGAGACCTGAATTTTATATGATGATTGATTTGGATTAATTGATTAGTGTTTTAAGTGAACGTTTGATGATTTAGAACTCATGCTATCATGTTTGAATTATATTTTGAGAATTGTAACTTGTGCTTCACATACTTGTACCTTATACTTTGCGAATCGTACCATGAACCTTGCTATGCTAGTTGATGCCATACTATAACTTATTGCATTTGAGATCGATGGTACATATTATGAGCATTGTCACTTGCATCCTGGCATATTGGAGTCCATCTGTGCAAACCATTGTTGGGATGGGCTGTATTGAGATTGTCGTTCTTGGTTCTAAATCTAGAGCGTCCCTAGTTGCCATTTTTGTAAATATTTTGGGATATATTCCCCTTGTATACCCTGGGTACATTCCCGGTGTTTGAGATGGTTTATCATGAATACTGTTAGACACCATGGGTTCGTCACTAGCACTCTAGTTTTAATGTCTCTTTGATTTTGTCACTCCTTGAGTTCTGATACGGGCAAATTGGGTAAATTCAGAGAGAGCCTAATTCGGCGGATCTAATTCCACTGCAGTGGTAATTTCGGAGAGAGCTCAATTATGGCGGACCTAAACCCCATTGCCATAATGTTTCGAAGGGTAAATTCGGAGAGAGTCTAATTCGGCGGACCTAATCCCACTGCGGTGGTAATTTCGGAGAAAGCTCAATTATAGCGGTCCTAAATCCCTCATCTTGGTACCTTATATAATGTGAATTATCTCTTAATTATCTCTTAGACTTTCCGTTGACGCCAAACGAGCATCCTGGTTCTTGATGTGAGATCGGTTGACCCGGATAAAGATGGACAAAACTAGTTGACCCGCCTCCATGTCATTGCCATTGAGTAAAACAGCTGAGGCATGTAGCCAAGGCGAGCATTTACCTTTCGCAACGAGGCGAGGATCGATTTGGTGATTAAATTCTGATCAAGTCTACTCTGGTGATTCCCAGTGTGGAATCCCTATTATAATCTAGGTGCATGTTGGGTTGGGCATCTGTATTTCATACACGGCATCTCATATGCACATGTTTATTGACTTATCTGCTATCCTATCATAAATTTATCTGTCTCCTTGACCATAAACTATATCAGGTGTTACATGGTATGTGTTGCGGTGAATTTTGTGCCGTGATATTAGTTAGAAGGTTGGAGTATTTTGCTTTTGGGCCTTGGCTCATGGCATTCGTGCCACAGGTGAGGAGGAATTCTTGGAGAAAGTCATCCCAAAGGGAGAAGAAGAGTCTGAAGAACATGGTGAGTTCCAAGAGCACGTGGATCCTGCTGATACATTCTAAGGATTCGAGACCTCTGCTTTTGTTCTTTTATTCAGCTTTCTCGTGCTTAGTGTAAACTTTGAAATTTCTTGGTGAAATTATATTAGTTATGTACTTTTAAACGATTCAAAACTCCTTTATGATGTAATAACTAACGTATGTAAATATAAATGAATGGCTAGAATATCTCTTTATTTACATTTATGTATGTCCAACGTGTCCGAAGGATGGGGCATCACATTTTAGGCTAGATCTACCGTTCTTTATCCTCTATGTAAGCAATAACTCTAAACAAAATATAAAGGATATCAAAAATAAATGCTAGAGAACTTAAAACATATTTACACTCTATTGATCTCTTAAACACTACACGACTGTAACAAAAGAGATGATGGCCATGACAAACATTAAAGAAAAGATGGCGGCAGTAACATTTATTTAAACTCAAAAGCATGCAAATATGAGGGTATCTGGAATGGAGACCATGACCCACTAAATCTAGGTTAAACCTATCATCTTTTACTTAACAGAGGAGAGATAGAGGTACAAAAAGAAGAAATATTAAACAAAACAACAAAAGGATGTATAAACTTGAAATAAACATATAATAGAGAGGTTTGAAAAGGGTTTTAGCACTTTTGGCCTTAAAATAATATCACGGCCGTAACATTAAAATGTTGCAGCTGTCCATATAAAGAAGCATAAATGTAGAGGCTCCTATAAAAAGGTCACGGCCGTCACTGTGGATTTAACAGCACCTACAACCGTGACATAAAAAGTTATAGCCGTGATGTTCCAGAACCTCAGTAAACTTCTAATGTGTTCAATGTGCTTTGTGCATCGAAACAGAATATGAATAAATGTGAATATATGAAATTACGGGCTACAAAGATACTGTTAATAATGAAAACTTAAAAAATAACTATTTTTATTGAAATGAATGATAAACAATCAACAAAATAATGGAAACCTTATCCATGACACCCTTGGGGGAAGAGAATGAGGGTTTGAGAAGAGTCCCGGAATCTTAAGATTACCTCGTGTGAATATCCAACTTGAATGGTCCATTAGTGGTGAGAATACGATACCTCCGATCCAATATACACACTCCAAGAGTTCCTTCGAGGGAAGTAAGAACACAAACGAAGGTCGAAAAGAATGGGATGAATGTCGGAATATCGAGTGAGAATGGATTTTGGTAGAGTTTTGTTATCCAGGCTGATTCTCTCTTTTTTTTCCTATGCAAAAACGACGCCTATTTATAGGCAAGGTAGGAGGCCAAACACCCTCTAGAATTCTGCCACCTGTCCGAAAAGGGGTAACAGTGACGGACGCTACCTTTTTACTTTTGTACAGTAGAAACTGCTACCATTATGGTAGTGAAAAGGACAACTGTGACTTCTAAAAGTCATGGCCTGGATAAAAAGTTACAGTCGTAATAAATAAAGCCATGGCTAAAATTAAGGTTTTCAAAAAGGTCACGGCCTGGAGAGTAAGGACACGGCCTGTTCTAAGATTTTTTAAAAGGTAGCAGCCGTGAGGATGGAAATGTCATGGCCTGAAGAATTGTTTAAGATTTTGGGGTTTTGAGCCATATTCATGATCTTTTCTTGCCTTGAAGTATCTTTGGGCATGATTCTCATTTTTTTCGTCATTGAGGCGCATTCGAGATGGTTACTTGAGATTCGGCTTGATCAAATTGGGGTGTCTATAGTTGTCCCTCTTTGATTGAGCTTACAGCAACTCATGGTGAAAGTAAATGTCAAAACTCTATAAACAAACCGATTGAACAAGCCGCTAATCTTAGGCATAAACAAAACATGCAAAAAAAGCATGGTCGAACTCGAATTTTCATTGAGCTTCCTATGTATCCCATTATAAGGGATCAGATCGATCGTAGTTCATAGAGCAATGCATATGATGCAAAACATGGTGCAGGTACAAGGTATGATGCAAAATATAAAAACTTCAAAGGGTCAAGTCAAGACCTAAAACCAAAATTCAAACCCTTTTAAGAATTCCACTTAAAGGTGCCTGGGAAGCAAGGCTTAGGGTGCTTTGAACACTGGGGCTTGGCAAACTTGAGAAACGTCTCATGAACTTAGGACCTAGACAACGTCTTACAAATAACTAAGGATACCTAGCGCACTAGGGCTTAGGAAAAAAGGTATGCCTAGTTCTCTAGGACTTGGAAAAAGGTATGCCAAGTCATATAGGACTTGAAAGAGGTATGCCTAGTCATCTAGGGCTTAGAAGAGGTATGTCTTGTCTTCTCTGGATTAGAAGGGTATGCCTAATCTTCTAGGACTTCAAAGAGACTAATGTGGTTAAGGTCAGGTTAAGGTCAAGAGGTGGACCAATGGTTCAAAAGGGCATTTTAAGGTTGTGCGAGGACCAACGAGTCAATTTAAGGTTATGAGGTGGACCGATAGTTCAAAGCGGCATTTTAAGATCGTGCAATGACCGACGAGTCAGTTTAAGATCATGAGGAGGACTGATGGGTCAAAAGGGGGGCAAACTTATCATTTTTAGGTCTTAACGAGGACTGACGAATCAATTTAAGGTCATAAGGAGGATCGATGGTTCAAAAGAGCATTTTAAGGTTATGCGAGGATTGATAAGTCAGTTTAAGGTCATGAAGAGGACCGATGGTTCAAAGGGGCATTTTAAGGTCATGCGAGGACCGACGAGTTAGTTTAAGGTCATGAGGAGGATTGATGCGTCAAAAGGGCGTAAACTTATCAGTTTTAGGTCTTGACGAGAACTGACGAATCAGTTTAAGATCATGAGGAGGACCGATAGTTCAAAGGGGTATTTTAAGTTCGTGCGAGGACCGACAAATTAGTTTAAGGTCGCAAGAAGGACCGAACGTGCTAAAGGGCATCTAGATCATGAAGAAGGGCTAGGAGACCCTTCAATTGTTCAAAACCTACACGGGGTGGTTCTAAGGTCCAACAAAGGGGAAGGCATAAATAAGCATAGAGGCCGTCACTTTTATATGTTGCGGCCTATAGTATTTTGCCCTACGGATATGGCGGCTTGAACATAAAGTTCACGGCCTTAAGAAATGGTTGGGAAAACAACACGGCCGTGACAATAAAAGTGGCGGTGTGGATCAAGTTATAGTTGTTATTAGTTTTAAAAGAAGCGAATCTCACGGTCGTGAGGTCGATAGCAGAATATGAACCTGTGACAGGTTTGAACTTTCATTCGAGCAAAGTTTCAAAACTCTTTCTTCCACTCATTCCTCTCACTCCCTCAACTCTCTTTTGCTCACTCTCGCGTCTCTTTATCTCTCTCGACTCTTTCTCTCCTGGGTTCCCACTCTCTCTCTCTCTCTCTCTCTCTCTCTCTCTCTCTCTCTTTCTCTCCTACTCTCGTTCTCTCTCACTCTCTCTCACTCTTTTTCTCTCGAAAAGCATGTTTTTCCTTTCCCTCTTATCGGTGGTGTTCTCGACCATGGTGGGTTGCGATTTTGGCTTCGTCAGTAATAAAGGTGGTGCTGGCAGTAGTGGAGGTGGTGCCGTTGGAGGAGGTGGTCATGCCGGTGGTGGTGTGGTTGGTGGCGACGGGGATGAGGACCTCCTACTCGAAGGAGGTGTGCTTGGGATGCCGGAGCACTTTGATCCTGTCACCTACATCCCTCTTCTTCACCGGTTGCGGAAGCTGGCCATGAAGAGATTCATTCTTCCAGACATTATAGCTGAGCGTGAGGTTCTTCTTCGGCGTTGTGAAGATCATCTTTCGGCCTGAAATCTCGAGGTAAGCTGAATTTTTGAATTCTTTAATTGGTTGAGTTTTACTTTATTGCACTTGAATATTGAATGTTTGAATTGAAACTGTCATTTTGGATTAAATTGATTTGGAGTTCGGGATTGAGATTTGAATTGGAATTGATTTGATTGGAAACATTAGACTTAACTAGGTTTAGACCCCAACTCGGATTGGATGGACCCTTGCTTAAAACTTTGGATTTTTGGGACTTTTGAATTTGGATAAAAATGAACTTTTGGATGAACCTATGATCAAACTTGAAATTTGGTTCAAATAAAACTTAGATTCATAGAAAATGGATTTTGAGATTGAATTGAGGATGGATTCAAACCTCGGGTTGAACTAAATTTCTAAAAACTTAGGAATCATCATGTTAAGACATGGTTGTTTAAAATGGTCTTGGAGACCAATTTGAACTAGGAAACTAAACAAATGAATTTGGAAAGTTAATTTGCAATTGAACTGAAATTTGAATTTTAAACTTTGAATTTTGAATTTGAGTTTGGTTTTGAAACGCAATTGATTAAATAGTTGGTGACGGAGTCGAATCGGGTTGAGGTTGGAATAGGTAGAGTTTGAAATGGATTTGATTGAGAATGTTGGTTGAAACAAAATTTTGGTCGAATCCACCAATTTTGAGTTTCTGAGAATCAATTTGGGATGGGTTCAAGGTGGATTAGGAGCTGTGTTACAAGAGAATTGAATTTTGAACTTTTTGAATTTGAGTCGAATCGATGGATTATTTGAGTTTTGGTTTGGACTTAGTTTGAAGTAGATCACATCCTAGGAGCGGGGCTTGCTTGGATTTAATTTTAAAATGGGAATCATGTTAGGATTTGGATCAAACACGAATTCTAAGATTTGAATAAAACAAGTTTTGGATATGAATTTTCTTTGAAAACTAATCTTGAGGTGGGATGGAAACCGTGCTAGGTTCCAAATCTGGGTTTTGAATGAGTTTTGAGCAAATCTCAGTTTAAAATAGAATTTTTAAATTTGGGTGGATTTTTGAACCTACGATCAAACTTGAAATTTTGTTTAAAATAAGCTTAGATTGGATGAATTTTGAATTAGGTTTGGTTTTTTATTTGGGGATGAATCTGGGCAGGAGTTGGGCTGAATTTGAATTTTGAAAATGTGGGTTTAGAATAGATTTGGGGCTGGTTTGGACGAGGAATCAAAACTAACGAGTTAGTATGTCAATTTGTGATTGGATTAGAGTTCTGGATTGGTTGGCTTTTGAGAACGAGGCCAAGTGGGGTTGAGGCTAAGTTGGGTCAGATTGAATCATTGTTGACTTTGATCGGATTGAATCATTGTTGGTTTCAAAATGAGGTAGGTTTTTGAACTAATGAGCGAAAAATTATATATATATTTTTTAATCTCGTTTTGCTGTTGTTTTTATTATTATAAATTTCAATCATCTTGCCACGTACTTGGTTTTTATCCCGTCGTCATTTTTGTTTGCCTTGTTTTTGTCATTTTGTTGATTCAGTCATTATTTTATGTTTACTGATTGGTTTATTTTATTTCATTTCAGGGGCGGCTTCGCATTCGAGGTTTCGGTGGATCTTCCGACGTCCTAGAGTGGTATACAGTGCTCCCACCCCGTAGTCGAGAGATCGTTGACCGAGCTGGCTTTGGCAGCTTCGATTCCACGCTGGAGGGGACTAGTAATGACAGGGTCACCCTTACAGCTTTAACAGAGAGGTGGTGAAACACCACCAACACCTTTCACCTTCCCACATTCGAGGTGACTCTTACTCCTTTAGACTTCTCTCTTATCACCGGGATTTAGATAGGCGACGACCTAATTTTGTTTGATCCAGATATCTGCAGGAGCCCCGAGGCTCTTCTACACCTCCTTGGTCACGTGCCCCTTTCTGTCGACAAGGGGAGCATACGATGGACATGGCTGGGGGCGACCTTCTATCACTTTGCCTGCTCCGAGGTCCACCACTTTGAGTGGGTGGCGCGTGCATCCCTTCTCTACATATTTGATATATCCTTATTCCTAAACTTAGAGAACATGGTGCACCTCCACTACCACACTGCCATGGTAGTGGTGGACCAGATTGGCTCCTATGATTGGGGCATAGCTACATTGGCCACCCTGTACGGATACATGAGCGCAGCTACTCGGACTTCTGATCTGAGCGTCGGTAGGTACCGGCACATCTGGGAGGTATGTCTATTTTCTTTGCTTTCAGTACTTTTCCTTTCCATATCTGTACATCTGATTCAACTGTACTGATGCCTTGTTAGGGTTGGTATACTAAAAACTATGTTTTTAGTATTTAATTTTCTTTTAATAAAATTAATTTTTTATTTTATGAAAATCTTTATAAGCAATATATGTATATCATTTCTTCATTATGCATGGATGCCCAATATTCTGTATAATATTTAATCTGGTGTGTATAGTACGGCTTACACACAGAATATCAGATTTTAAATTCTTGTAGAATATAAGTTTTATATTCACAGTTTAAATGAAAATGGGCATACCATCAGTACGATATGGCACAGAGTTTTAGTAGGCCTGTCTTGATTACAAAAAATAAATAATAGCGTCGTCTATTATTCCAACTCTCTGTGCTAATACACTTTATGTGTATTGAACGGAAAATTTGGGTAATTAATTTTATACTGACTATATAAATTAATTCACACTTCAAGATTATTATGAATAGTACTTATTCTCTTAATCCTGAAATAATTATTGATTTGCATATATTTAATATTCATTGTTTTGATTCATTAAATGGTGCGATCTTATATGGGTCTATATTCCCGGTAAGTTGGATAGCGGTATTATTTATATGGTAAATATAATTATTGACGAAATTCACGTCCCGAAAGATCCGGATTGACGATACCCTATTAAGAAAGCTTATAAGTTTTTACCAGACCAAACCCTACAACTGCATTTGATTATCCGACGGTCACATAAGTTAAGCGGAAGGATTTTAGGAATATCAGAGTGCAATTATAGTTATTTAGTGGTGTGAACTGTTTAGTATTTTATGAAAATTGCAGAAACTGCTACTGATTTTTCATAATTGCAGATATCGCTATGAGGTTTTCTTAATTGTAGAAACCGCTGATACGTATCTATATTCCATTGGAAGTCTTTGTCACGCCCCAAACTCCAGGTCACGTGAAAAGCCACGGAACAACCACCAACACCAATTTTATGAAAATATAGGTTTTCATACATATCAAATCAACCCGTTGAAACCAATGGAATACCCAAGATGTATCTCTCATAAACAAAAGACATACAGTTCCAACATGCATACAGTATATCGCCTTATGGCGTACAAAACCTGCCTTCAAGATCAGGCATACCAAAAAAGAAAACTACTAAAAGTCTTCTGTCATATGTCATCACAGGCACCACAAGATCTACTCAAGATCATCCTCCATGTCATCACCTGAAAATGGTTTTATACAAAAAAATCCCACCCGTGAGCTGAAGCCCAATAGAAACAGACTATAAAGCTGTAAAGTAGGCAAGATATGCAATCATAAGCATATAGGCTCAACCACAGGAACCAAAAAGGTTTTTCCAACCCAAAATCACAAGTTTTTCCATCAGGCCAGCATAAGCCTCAAACGGTTTTACTTCATAAAACGCCACATTTCCATTCTCAAAACCATGCATATCATATAGTGGGAGCTAACTCGACCACAGAGCTGAAAAGATTTTATATCATAAAATCCCAAATTTTCCCACAACCCTCCAAAACAGTTTTCCCTTCACAACCAATCATTTAAAAGATGCAAAACAACATTTTACAGTTAAAGGAAAACAATAACCTAAACATGACTTTCCCACTCGGATCACACACCGAGGAAAGACAAAAATAGATTGCTCCACTCAGGCTACACCACCGAGGAGAAAGGTAAAACAGCATTTTTCACTCGAAACACACATCGAGGAAAAAAAATAAAATTGAAAGCTGTAATAAAACGGAAATCAAAACTCGTTCCCTCACGGAATGTACCATCGTGAAAAAAGAAGAAGAATATGATCCTATGTACCGACTCAATCACAAGAGGATAGAGGTAGCAACTATAGACTCTTGTCCAGTATCTAACCCCCAGATATCGTGGGATCGCCTAGTTACACACAAGTTCTATATGAAGCACCATGAACGTAACCACTCAATTTACGGGTTATGACCCCAAGGGAGTTGAGCACCCATCCGTCTCAATTTATGGGGACTAATCCGAAGGACCTGAGTACCTACGCTGCACACATTTTCGAACTTACACCGAGAGCAACTCGTGTCAAATACACGTCATCCTGGTACATCTAGATAATCTTCTAAAAACATTTTTCAAACCGGTACAGTATACATGTACATAGATCCATCCATCACCAGGAGATCAAAACAAAATATTTTCAAAATGTTTTTCTCCGTTTTCAACAAAACGTTTCAAAACCTGAGACTCAACCCCAAGGGTTAGCTCCAAACCTCGAAAACATAAAATGCCGAGATTTTCACAAAATCCATCATTTTTCACCGTTTTCGAGAACACCATTTGAAAACCATAAAATCACAAAACCTCGTAATTCCATCGGATAAACATCCCACGATGAAAGCCAGAACCAAAAACGTCAAAAGTCTCAAAACTGCTCAGACCGATCGATCGATCCCAACCCAGTTTTGGTTTCTCAGAAAACAGGTCAGGTTTTCAACAAAAAACATGCATAAACATGAAATTAAAACCCCCAAACACCTATTTTGATACCCATGGGTACACACAAACCCAAAACAACCATTTGAATCCGACATCATTCAACAAAAACGACGAAAAATGATTTTAAACCAAAAACCCGATTTCTCAAACATAAACACCTTTTTCATGCGTTTGAAACGTGAAACAACTTATAATTACATATGACACCCTAAAACATCTATACAATCTAGAATCCTACATCATAGGGTCACAAACCCGAAGCTTTACCAACCGGTGAAAAGCCAAAGCCGCCAAAACACAATTCCATTGGGATGAAAGTGAAGCCCACGGTGAGTACTTTAAGAATTTGCCCTCTAATCACCAAGATCCGAGCCCGAACACACCCAAAGCCTAGAGAGAAGGCAGAGCTAGGGTTTTAGGATTTGAGGAGAGAAAAGAGGAAGCTTACAACATAAGCTTTGCACAAATTCCAACCATTCCACTGCCTTTTAAAGCATTTTTGTCCGAACAAACCGATCGATCGATCTCTTAACCGATCGATCGGTTAGCCATTTTATTACACTGTTGTCCCAACTTCAAATGATGATATCTCTCTCGTCCGAACTCCAAATAGGGTCATTCTTGTGCTCAAACTGAAGCCCCGAAAGTCTACTTTCCAATGGTTCAAACTTCATATCAAAATTAATTTTGTACAAAGAGTTATAACCAAAAAGGTACAGGTATGTCACTTTTCTTCACACGCTTTTCACATATTTTCGTCCAAACATCTCTTAGAACCTCATATTCTTCCCCGAACATATCTTTCACGTGTATGCATGTTCAAAACACTCACCCACAACATCATCGAGGTCACGTTTAACTCTTACCCCATCATCACTTAATCGTTTCCCAAAAAGAAATAGGTTAGGGTCTCACAACTCTCCCCCTCTTAAAGGAATTTTGTTCTCTCTGGAGTCGCGTGATTGTGTTGTTGCTCGTGGATTGGCGTCGTGTCAACTTTGAGTTGGTATGGTTAACATCAGTGGGGTGATGGTGTGGTATCAAAGTCAGTGGTCGTTTGATAATAGTCAGAACTCGAGTAGAATTGTGCGTAGAGCATGCGGTTTCATGTGACTGATGTTAGGGCTTGACGTCGTGTGTCTAGACATGTGGAGATGGTCCTTGGTGTGCATGGTGAGATGCGGCTGAGCCAGTTTGTGGCAGTGGGAACGAAGTGGTAATCTCTATGTTCTGAAATAGAGAGTGTTTAGGACTAGGTTCTATAACGGATTAGTCTTGTGCGATGTGCTTATTGCTGGAGTGGTTTGAGTTCGGCGAGAGTCAGGTTTTGAGGATTGGCGGCGTGAGTTGGATTTTGATCCGGTGTTCTAGTGATGTTTCCTGGATGACAGTGATGTTAGTGGAGCTTGCACGTGTGAGTAGTTTGTGTGAAGACTGAATCTTCTAGCCATGTTTTCCTTGTATGACAACAGGTTTGGGTTTTCAGTTGTTGGGGCTTTTCTGCTATTGTACAGTATTTTCCTCTATAAATACAAGACTTGAACCACTCTTTCCCCCTCCATATTTTCAGCCAAGAAAGTGGTGAGAGACCAGATTTCTTAAGTTCTTGAGGTGTTCTTCAAGTGTGGAGAGAAAAAGAAGAAGAAGGAAGGAAAAATAGATGAGGAATCCACGAAGGAGCAAGAGGGTTGTACAAAACTAAGTTCTAACTCTTCACCCACTATCACCTACTCTTTCTAAGTAAATACTTCAAAACTCTCTAATTAGAATCACCATAAACTCCCTCAATCCATCTCTAAAAATAGAACCAAGAACAATAATCGAAACTAGGAAGGAAAATGCATCATGGTATAAAAACATGGGTTGTTTATGTTTCTTGTGACTTGTGGTGTGTATGCTTACTAATGTTATTGAGTTTTGTGGCTTTTAAGAGTTCTGGAACAATGATTTATAAGTGCCTAATACATAGATGTAAGGAAAATAGCTCAAATCTTGACACTCAACTTGCTAGGTAGTTAGGATATATAATGCCCTGAGATTTGTAACTTTTGAGCTCTCTGCCACGAATTTTGAAAAATTATAACTAAATATAAACAAATGATCTAAATGTATTCTTTATATCCAGACCTAAGTTTTGGTGTTATCTTCCATCTAAAATTTGTTTGAACTATTTTGAATGAATAGAACTTGAGATATAACATTTTTGCCAGAAGGTGTCAGTTTCAGACCAGTCATTATTGCTGACCTAAAAACCCTATTTTAAAACGTGATTTGAGCTCAGATCAAAATATGAAAGTTATAGATAACATATATATCTAGCTTCTTACCAACTATGAGCCTAAAATATTGAGCTTTGACATGTCAAATTACCTCTGAAAGTCACTAATGTGGTTTATTGAAAAACAGAACTTTCTGTCAGAGATTTTTGTGCAACTAAAAACTCTTGTGTTCTGGTGATCTTCTTCAAAAGTGATTTTCATAAAAAATGTAAATAACATACTAAACTAATTGCTGTCCAAAAATAAGGTTTAAACTCCCTTGAATGATCCCCCAAACCATTTTCAAACCCCCTGTTGAAAACTGAATCTGTTGTGTGTTTAAGGGCTGTTTGACACATTCTATAAAATGACTTATTTATGTAACTTTTTCCAAATAACTACCCCAAGCACTATTCATGAGTCTTGTAGGAGGCATATTAAAATAAAACATATCCAAAATTGAGATCACCTAGACTTGAATTGATACCCCAAAACTAAAACCAATTGAGACCCCTTTTTTGTGATTTTTTCTGTAAAATGTTGAACCGTTTTTACTTATATGAATTAATTCACCTAGTTGCCTTAGGAATTGATTTAGTGTTAAACATAAAAATTGTAAAGAATATTTTTATCTAGGTTGTGGCCAAAAACCAAAACCGAACTCTAAGTCTAAAGAACCCAAATAACTGCTATAGTTTGCAAATAGGTGATTAAAAGTTGACTTATAAATTGTTAAGTGTATAATAAAGCTTGTTTTGATTGTGTGACTTGTTTTATATGTTTTACTTGATTTAAATGAGATGAATAATGAATTAATGTAAGTTTATGATGAACGTGACTATGCCATGAAATTAGAATTGTGTTTTGAAAGTTGTACTTCACGCTCCAACTTGTGGTACTTTATGTTATGTTGGTTTATACCTTACCATACCTAGTATATACCATGCTATAAATAATTGTACCTTGAGATGCATGTTGAACCACCATGGGTATTATCATTGTCACACTCATAACATGTTGGAGTCTATCTTGTTCACAACGTTGTGGGTTTGGGAATATTGGAGTAACCACTTCTTTGATTCTAAATCTAGGGCATTTCTAGTTGTCGATTTATATCTTGTTTTGGGCGTTGTTCCTGGTATACACCCTGGGTACGTCCCCGGTGTATGAAAATTGTTTATAATGAAAATTTATTGGGCACCATGGGTTCGTCGCTAGCATCTCGTCCTTCGTAACTTACACTTTGGGTTGACACCGCGCGAGCATCCCTAATCTTAAAGTGGGTTATTTGGATAAGTGCACGAAATGATTTGGCTAGTTCGGAGAATGTGACCCGCCCCCACGCCGTTTTTATTAAGTAAAACAGCTGTGGCATGAAGCCCGATGATGCATTTACTATTCGCAACGAGGTCCGTGGATAAGTTTGGTGATCAATTACCCATTAAGTCTATTCTTGTAATTCTCGATATGAAATTCATATTATGATCCTAGGCGTATGTTGGGCTGGGCATCTTGCACTACATTGCACTATCACTCTTTCATATTTAGCTATCTTTGCAATTACCTGCTCATCATGCTGTATATTTTAAATCTTGCCAGCTTCTTTGATCTACAACTATTTAAAATGTTGGACGATACGTGTTATGGCGAATTTGTGTTGTGAGACCTGGTTAGAAAATTTGGAGTATTTTACTTCTGAGTTTCGACTAACGGAATTTATGCCACAAGTGAAAAGTAAGATTTATCAGAGGAAGATTTTTTCACAGAACCCTAGTATTTTGAGGAAGAAGGGTACGAGGAACCTCAAGAGTTCAACACAGCTCTCGAGGAGCAGTAGATTACTTTCCGTTTCCTTTTGTTAATCCAAGATACTTTGCGCTTTTTGTTGGATGACTGTGATAACTATTCTAATTCTAATGTTCCACCAAGCTTTAAGTTCCTATTACGCAAATTAAGTACTTTATTATCTATGAATGAATGGTTAGAATATCATTTATTTATACTTATATATGTCCCGACATGCCCGAAAGCCAAGGCATCACAACAGATCTATTAAAATACTGTGCTACAGCCATACCGATGGTGCCCCCAATTCCATCTAAGACTATGAACTATAAACTTATATTTCACAAAAATTAGTAATTTGATCTTCCGTGTGTACGCCGAACTCTACACATCAGATTGACTACTATGTAAAATAAAAGACACACATGCACAATATTAAATAAATAATGAAACACAAATATTGCTCATAAAGATTCTCATTAAAATGAAAAAATAATTTTTATTAATAAATTAAAAAAATCAAAAAATCCAAACATGATTTTTATTATACAACACAAACAACTCCAAAGTCGTAGGCCAACTAGGCTCTAAAAGTCTTAGCCCAGTTAGGCATTTAAAGTCTTGGCTCGACTAGCCACTCAAAGTCTTGGCTTGGCCAGGCACTCAAATTCAAAGTCCTGGCTTGACCCGACACTCAAAGTCAAAGTCTTGGCTCGGCTAGGCGCTCAAAAATCCTAGCCTGGCTAAGCATTCCAAGTCCTAGCCCGGCTAGGCACTCAAAGTCTTAGCTCAATCAGGCACTCAAAGTCTTGGCTCGGCCAGGCACTTAAAATTAAAGTCCTAGCTCGGCTAAGCACTCTAAGTCCTAACCCAACTAGACATTAAAGCAACATAGTTGATTGAGCTTCGCGACAGAAACCCAAAGCACATGGAGCTTTCACCTCATCCAAAAAGAGCATGTAAAAGCTAGAGGCTTATTGTAGGGGGGAAATCTTTCGCTGACAAAACCCATTATCACACACCACCAACCCATTCTGACAGGGGATGAGATAATACAGGAGGTTACTCTCTCTCTCTCTCTCTCTCAATTGGTATCTCTATATATACATTCCCTCTAAGCAGAGGGAAGGGAGATCTTAGGCATACATTTTGTATCCCTCAATACACTGTAATTTTTTCTGTCAAAGCTCTAATTAACTTGGGTATCGGAGGGCCTCCCACCTGCTATCGCCCGAGAGGCTTATTTTGCAAGAATCTGGCATGCGCAACACGAGAGAACTTTGTCATTTTTCCCTTGTTGGGCTTATCTTTCGTATTTTGTAGGTATTTATTTTTTATGTTCGCACAAAACTTATTATAAAAAGCTGATGCAGGGGAACACATATACAATAAAGAAACGTTATAAGCATTTGGATTAATTGTTTCAGAATCAATGCCGAAAATAAGAAATAAAGATAAAATTTTGAATTCGTTGATTCAAAAATGAATTTCCAACACAAGAACATTCTTCAACCCGTTGATTCTTTATTAATACCATGATTAAAGGCATCAAAATATTTGTTAATTTACACTGAACACCAAAAAATCTGAAAAAAAAAAAAGACAACACTCTCAAATTTTTATTAATCAACTACCGAATGGCCTCATGACAAATACAACTTATTTATAATAATAAAATTCTAAATAAAAGAAATTAACCTATTAAGAAAATTAAATCCTATCAAATTTCTAATTAGCAAAAATTAACTTAAAAATATAAATTTAAAATAAACTTAATTTTGACTACTAAAAATATATAAAAACGTAATAAAACAAGTGGCGCTAAAAAACCCCTATTAAAAAACTTTATTATCAAAATTAAATTTTTTCAAATTATTGGCTACATAAAAAATTAATCCAAATAATTTAATATTTTTTCTTCTTATTTAAAAAAAAACTAAAATCTCCTAAAAATTAAACTATCTAGACATCTAAAAATAAAGCCTCATTCGAGCATAATCAACATGGGGTAGAAATGTATTGGTGTTGCAACGCGGTGTCACACGCAGGCCAGGTCGTAGGTTTCACATCTAATACAAATCTGATACATCATTTTTGAAAATTATTTTATTTTCCAAATCGAACAATTCATTCGAACTCTATCAAGGACCAGCGTCGAAAACACTCAATTAGAGCCTATTCAAATCATTGATGATGCTACTGTAAGGCGAAAGTTGCTTCTACCAAACGAATATAATGCTGCATAATTTTCCACAGAAATGCACCTTTATCTGGAAGAAGCAACTCTTGCCTGGCAATAGTGATGCGCTTAATCATTGACACCTGCTCACCCTTAACGTCTCCTCCCCTCCCTGTCTCCCTCTCTTCCCAGATGCAGGGAAGCCATGGCGGTTCCTCTCTACTCCTCAAAACTCCCCAAACCCCCCTTTTCTTCTTGCATTTCTCTCTCTATCCTTTCTCCCTAACCTTGTCTTCCCCCAAATTCCTAATTCGGATCCGCAGAACTCTCTCTATCTCTCTTTTTCTATATGTCTTTCTCTCTCTTTTTCTCTTCCTCTCTTTCATTTTTTCTATCAGAATTGTGTTTTCTGATTCCTCATAATAATTGAAATACATGTTTTTCTCTAGCCTAAAACGCTGATTCTTGCTATAGAAATGGCGGTGGTGACTGGAGATCGGTACCTGGAATCATTGGTGAAGTTTGTGGAGAGGCAAGCGGGGCCGCTGATCGAAGGAACCCTAGTTCTGAAGCTGAACCCTGTGGGTCTACACTACGTGCAATCGAGGCTTGAAGCGCTTAACGAGCTCGAGGGACTGCTCGCTGGAGCTCCGGTCGATTACCTCCGGGCTTACGTATCTGACCTCGGCGATCACCGCGCGCTCGAACAACTTCGGCGAATTCTGCGCCTCCTGACGTCTTTGAAGGTTGTTTCGGTGTTGCCGCCGCCTGCCAGAGACCCGACGCCACTCTCGTTGTTGCCGTTTGGACGATTGAAAGTTCTGGAGCTTCGTGGATGTGATCTTTCAACTTCGGCTGCTCGAGGGCTTCTTGAATTGAGACATACATTGGAGAAGATTGTCTGTCACAATTCAACTGTGAGTTTATTTCTTGACTGTAGTTTACATTCTGTTTAATTGCTGATTGATCTGTGTCGTTCAGTATCAAAAATAAATATTTAAATTTAAGAATTAATTACTAACTTATAGAATAGTGGCTAAAATTTGGATATCGTTTCACAGTGATTTAATAGACGGTATTACAATTTGTTTTATAAAAACTTTAGATTCACTTTTTCTTTTTGAAAAATAGATTGATTTAAATCTATTAAAAAAATTTGAAATTAAATAAGCCGAAATAAAAGATAAGATTTGGATGAGAGAAGATTTTCCTAAGGTTTGAATCCACCCTAGCCAGTATTTAGTTTCATTCAAACTCTATTTCATTCAATCAATTCAATCTAATTCAGTTGCGACTACAAGACCGATATGAATTATCAAGAGAATATACCCGAACTTGGCATATTCTATCTAAGATTGTGGCACGGATTGTCTGAAGCGCAATCCGTCCTATCGAAGCATATGATATCTCATGTTCGGAGTTCGAGTATGAAAAGAAAACAGTTGCATAATCTCATTTTCATAATTATAGAAAATAAAAATAGAAACTAAATAATTAAATTAAAAACCCATTGATCAAAAGTCAACGTCTAAAAAATCATACAACGAATTGAATCTAAATTGAAAACGAAATAAAAGTTCAAACTACTCCTAAAATACTGACTAGAGATTCATCATCCCCTAGGAAAAAAGAAAGTTTAGTTTCTCATATTGCGGCTCAAATCCATGCAAAGAAGAAGAACATTAGAATCCCAAGCCTTCGTCTTCATTTTCTCGACACTTTTCGAGCCTCCAGAGCTGTCTCTAGATGAGTCTTCAACTCTATCCTCATATTTCAAAATATTTGGACCTGATAACCCATGCCTTCTATTTATAATAATGATCCAGGCCCCTTGATTGCAGAGTTTGATTTTGACTATGACTGCTCATTCTATCCGAACGGTTCCTGTTCCGTTCGTACGGTTTTGCTCCAGTAGGTATTCCGTTCGGATGCGAACCAAGTCTGTCCGGAGGCATTTGTTTTTGCCATTGTTTCGTCCGGATGCGGATATATTCGTCCGGGCGAAAATGCTTCTGTTGAATTCCCATTCGGACGCGGTTGAGTCCGTCTGGACGGAACTTTTGCATTAATTTCCTTTTTGTCCTTTGTCTTATTTTTGCCCCTTTTTACACAAACCCTTTTTCCTTTCGTATCACCACCTTTGACTCTGTTAACAAAAACACTACAAAATACATTATTAAACACAATATTGAGGCTTAGCACAGTATATTTTGTAGGATTAGATTGGCACTTTTACGTAGCGATCACACCCCCCAACTGATACTTTGCTAGTCCTCAAGCAAAGCAAACAAACAAAAAGGAAAGACTCAACCCACGGATCCCACAAACGATTTTGAAGAGTTTAAAAGCAAACTTTAGTTTTTTTTTACCTCCGACAGCGAATTCGTATGTGTTCTTGGTCATTGCCATTTTTACAAATTATTTGCCACAGACTTGAACTTAGCGTGAACTTAGCTTGTGTTGACTCGGCCACTTTTCTTAGTATTATGCTTCTGAATGATAGAAGTTCAAACTCCTACCAAAACTATGTTTTGACATCAATTCTCACTTGGTATTCACTCACAATAAATCACTCAGAAATAGGCTCATTTATAGGTGCACTAGTAGTATGCAACCGAGGTTATGTAAAAATAAATCAAAGATATGCCCGCGTACTTAAGACTTTAAATTTAAGGAGTGAACCTTAATCTCGTGATTTGAATACCAAATGTTAAGAATATCAAATAGTAGCTTTATTTGTCATCTTCACTTAATTATTTTCATACATCAGATCATGTCATTCTTAGGATCAAATGCGGCTTTATTTTTGGTTGGTAGGAAAAATCTGTATCTGGGCTAGGGTTTAGTGTATATAATGTCCTGTGATAGGCTATTTGTTAAACACCACTCATTTTTTTTCCAATGGTTATTTATCTTCACCATTCCCTAAGGCTAGCTTTTTCCTTGATTGATCCACAAAGTCTCGTATTTTACCAATTTATTCGATTATTCATTTTTTTTTTTTACTTTTCACTTTTCCACCCTTTTTTGGTTGCCTGCTTTATTTTTTTATATGGCCATTAATATGTTCGTATGACATTTTCAAGTGTAATAGGGAGACTAAAGAAACGGCTTACAGGTAAATAGGGTTCAACGGGAGAACTAGGGTTAATTAAATAGCTAGAATACGAACATGCTAAAAAATAAAAGGATGGCCTAAAATCATTTCCCAAGTTGAACATGATCTTTTGCATGGTCCTTATTTTCAGAAAATTTCAAATAAAGCTTACAATGATCATTTTCAATTTTTGGCCAAAATTAATGAAGAACGAGATTATTCAACGACAAATGCACGCTGAAGAATTTAAAATGTGAGTAAATGTAAAAATATCCCTTAGAAAAGAAATAATGTCTGAAAACTCATTGGGGTCAAGTCTCCACCTTATTGTTTTTCAAATTGTTCTTACTACCAACATCCATTAGCATGAAACCAATTAAGTTGCTAAGTGTGCAGTGCAAATTCTACTAAGTGTACAAGTTCATGGTTTATTTTTTGTAAAAATTTTAGTATGCCCACAAATTTATACTCCTTTTAAATTCGATGTATTAAATTTACAGTTTAGATTTTTAAACTCCCAAAACTACACAATTTTTTTTTAACAAGTGCGAACATTACCCCCCAACTTGAACAAGACACTGTCCTCAGTGGATAAAGACAAGCATGACATAAAAAAAGAGGGAGTACACCTATGTAAAAAAAATGTTGCAATCCAAACTATTTTATATCCTGTAAGAAAATCTCCATACATCCAGGCATAATAACGATAAAATAAAGGAGAAAGAAGTACAGGTGATATAATAAAAATTGTAACATTTATTTTATTGATAAAAAACTGTGTACATTAAAAAGAAAATAAAATTTGCCCAAATGGCCTACATACTGTGGGGATACTTGTGGTAATAGCGAAAAAAATCTAAAGACAAAAAGGAGGAGGTGGGGCAGGTCCTTGCGAGGAGCCAGGCCAAAGTGCGCCAGGAGCAAACGGAGCTATTCCTGGGTTGTGGTCTATCCCTCCTCCAGACAGCCCAACCAAGCGTTCAAAGCGTGAAAGGCATTCTTAGTGAAGGTCCATGAGGAGGAGGGTGGGAGGGAGAGGACATAGGCACTCTATCTCCCAACTCACCCGGCTCCTGGGCCGGGGGATGTTTGGAGTTGGCATGGCTACTCAGCGAGAGCCGGCTCTTCGACTAACTCTCCTCTGAATATTTTTGAGGCGTAAGGTCTGTGGGTTCGGTAGGAGATAGGGCAAAGGGGTAGGGGTGACTGGCAGAGGCCCGCAAATTAGAGGGAAGATGAGGTTGGCGTAAGGCAGCTTGCGGTTGCGCGGCTGCATGATGAATTTCTTCATTTCCCCAACATCAGACGTGAGATGGAGAGTAGGGCATCAGTGCGGAGAGCATAGAGGGCTTAGAGATCAGCGCCCTGTCGCTCATTCTTGTGATCCATCGGGAAGATGAACTCCAAGGGATGACGATTTCGACGAACCATAAAGGTTTGGCAAGATCGCCATGGCGTGCAAAGGTGTTCCCGCATGGTGCTCGACCCTCGGTAATGGCCAGGGCCATGTCGACTGCGTAAATGGCATTGGGGATGGGGGAGAGAGAGAAGGCAAGAAGAATAGTGAGCAAGGAGAGGAAGGGTCGAATTTATAGAGGTTGGGCCATTCCATCCGGACGCTCTTGAGTCTGTCCGGATGGTTTGACAACAAAAACTCTTTTGTTCAGGCGAAAGTGATTTTGTCTGGACGGAATTGGAGTAGAAAGAATTTCGTCCGGATGCGGACCAGGTCCGTCCAAACGGAATCTGAAGGGGCATGGTCTGACAAGTCACGATGGTGTGGGGGCATTAATGACGCATGGGAATCAGCACATCCGTTTGAATTCCGTTCGGACGCAATTGCGTCCATTCAGACACAATTGATTGAGGCATTTATGAAGTCAGTTTAGCAGCTAAAAAGACATGACTATTCATATTTTGTCCGGATGTAGGTACGCCCATTTGGACAGTTTTTATTTTGTCATAAATGCATGGGGTTTGAATGTTATAACCGTTGGGATGCAGGTATGTTCGTCTGGATGGTTTTGTTCCTGAAAGTTTTTCGTCCGGACGCATATGGGTCTATCAGGACGGTTTTGGCCTATTTATTAATTTTTTTTTATCTTACCTTAATATTAAGCTATGAAAATCTGGGTTCCTTTCTAGTAGGGTTAAGTTTAACATCTTCAGCCAGACAGAGTGTTCGGTCAAGGATTTGGGAGGATGGGGTCCACGAGATCAATGGTTTAGACTGCGAGGTCTATTGAGATGCCTTCAATGAATGGTTTTAGCCGCTGGCCATTAACCATAAGGTGCTTACCGGATTGGGGATTGAGGAGTTGACAGACACTGTAAGGGTAGACATGTGTCACCATAAACGGTTTGTCCCACCGTGATTGGAGTTTGTCGGAAAACAATCGTAGCTTAGAGTTGAATAACCATACCTTTTGGTTTGGCTCGAAGGATTTACGCTGGATATGTTTATCATGAAAAGCTTTTGTCCGAGCCTTATCGGTACGGGAATTCTCATAGGCATTGTTAGGGATTCCTTCGAGCTCGCTAAGCTAAAGCTTCTGGCTAGAACCGACAACGACCATGTCAAAGTTGAAAGTTTTAATGGCCCAGAGCGCCTGATGTTCTAGCTCGACTGGTAAGTGGCATGCTTTGCCAAAGACGAGCCGATATGGGGATATGTCAATGGGTGTTTTGAAGGCGGTCCGATAGGCCCAAAGAGCGTCATCAAGCCTATTGGACCAATCCTTTGATCAGGATGAACGACCTTAGTCATGATGTTCTTGACTTCCCGATTAGATATTTCGACTTGGCTACTGATTTGTGGATGGTAAGGAGTGGCTACTTTGTGAGTGATGGAATATCGTCGAAGTAAGGCGGAGAAATACTTATTAAGAAAGTGTGTCCCGTCGTTGCTGATGATAGCTCTTGGAAAACCTAATCGACTAAAGATGTTGGATTGGAGGAACTTGATCACGACCTTGTGGTCATTCGATTTGGTTGCCACGGCCTCTACCCATTTAGACACATAATCTACTGCTACTAAGATGTATTCGTAGCCGTGTGACGATAGAAATGGTTCTATAAAGTCGATGCCCCAAACGTCAAAGAGTTCAACAACCAGAATGGGATTTAGGGGCATCATGTCGTTGGCGGAAATGGTGCTAGTCTGTTTGCATCGAAGGCAGGCCCGACAGAATTCGTGAGAATCTTTGAAGAGTGTGGGCTAGTAGAAACCGCTTTGGAGAACCTTAGCTGTTGTTTTCTTGCCACTGAAGTGACCTCCGCAGGCTAGGGAATGGAAAAAAGACAGGATGCTAGCCACTTTGTGTTTTCTGGAACACATCGTCAGATCACTTGGTCGGGACAATATTTGAAAAGTTTCAGGTCTTCCCAGAAGTAGAACTTTATTTGGGAAAAGAACCGGTACTTATCTTGTTTGGACTAGTGAGACAGGATTCGACCGACTGCCAAATAGTTGATGATATCGGCATACCAAGGAAGCTGGGTGCCGGTGACTTCTAAGAGTTACCCGTTGAGAAACGAGTCTCGTAGAGTCGTGGAGTCACTAGAGTGTTCAACTATGAGGCGAGAGAGGTGGTCGGCTACGGAATCCTCAGTTCCTTTCTTCTTGTGTATCTCGAGATCGAACTCTTGTAAGAGTAGGATCCAGCGAATAAGTCAAGGTTTGGTGTCTTTCTTAGATAACAAGTGTCGAAGGGTAGCATGGACCACGTAGGCTACGACTTTTGATCATAAGAGATAGGACCTAAATTTGTCAAGCGCGAAAACTACTGCCAGTAATTCCTTCTTTATAGTAGTATAGTTCAATTGTGCGTCAGTAAGGGTCTTACTGGTGTAGTAGATGGCATGTGGGATTTGATTGACACACCAACCTAAAACAGCTCCTATAGTGTAGTCTGAAGCGTCCCACATGATTTCGAAAGGTAAGGACCAATCGGGTGACTGCATGATGGGTGCCGTCGAAAGGGCATCCTTGAGCTGCTCAAAGGCTCGAAGGCAGGACTCAATCAAAGACAAAAAGTGTCCTTGACAAGGTCACATAGTGATTTTGATATCTTTGAGAAATCCTTAATGAACCGGCTGTAAAAACCGGCGTGTCCTAAGAAGGAGCAAATTTGACGAACGGAGGCAGGGTGTGGAAGTTTGGAAATGAGGTCGACTTTGGCATTGCCAACTTTAATCTGCTTTTTCGACATTGTGGCCCAAGGCTATCCCCTGTTGAACCATAAAATAGCTCTTCTCCCAGCTGAGCACAAGATTTGTCTCCATGCAGTGTTTAAGGACCCTAGTCAAATTTTGGAGACAATCTTCAAATGAGGATCCAAAGACTGAGAAGTCGTCCATGAAGACTTCAAGGAACTTCTCAACCATGTCAGAGAAGATTTCCATCATACATTGTTGAAAAGTTGCCGGTGCATTATGCAAGCCAAAAGGCATACGCCGATAGACGAAAGTGCCGAATGGACAAGTGAAGGTAGTCTTCTTTTGATCCTCGGGGTAGACGGGTACCTGATTATACCCGGAGTAGCCATTTATGAAATAAAGGAAACTCTGTCCCACTAAACGTTCTAAGATTTGGTCAATGAAGGGCAGCGGGAAGTGGTCTTTGCTAGTCATGGCATTCAAACTTTAGATAGTCAATACACACTCGCCAACCAGTGGTGGTGCGTGTGGGTATTAACTCTCCTGTGTCATTTTGCACAATGGTGAGCCCAGATTTCTTATGGACTACTTGGGTTGGGCTCACCCACTTACTATTGAAAATGGGGTAAATGATACCCGCATCTAACAGTTTTACAACCTCTTTTAACAGTACCTCCTTCATGTTTGGGTTGAGTCTCCGTTGCATTTCTCGGGTCGATTTTGCATCGTCTTCGCAATGAATGCAGTGCATGCAAAAGGAGGGGTCAATTCCCTTTAGGTCAGCTGCAGACTACCCTTTAGCTCCTCTATGGTCTTTTAGTACCTTAGCGAGTTGACTTTTCTAATCGGAAGTCAAATCGGAGGCTATGATGGCAGGTAACGTGCTATTTGACCCTAAGAAGACGTATTTAAGCGAAACCGGAAGTGTCTTTAGCTCAAACTCGGGTTGTGAATCTAATGAGAGCATAGCAGGTATAGACGAGAGAGGCAGTAGGGACTCAAATCGAGACTTCCATGGTGAAGTGTCTAGATAGCCGGCGGACTCAAGAAGGGAGTTGACATCATTAATGGACTGCTTGACATCAAAGGTGTCAGCTCCAAAATGTGCCAAACATGTCTCTAATGGGTCGTCACCTAATATGAAGGGTAGCACTGGCTCAGTGGCCTCTTCTATGACATCGACTGCAAAGCAGTCGAAGTGTGGTGAGGGCTGTTGTGACTTGTGAGGCATGAAAGATGTTCAAGTGCAGCTTCACGTTCTCGAAAGAAACATCAATCACCTTGGTTCGACAGTTGATACAGGCATTAGCCATAGCTAAAAAGGGTCGGCCGAGGATGGCAGGTGATTATCGTATGAGATTTAGGTCAGGTTCATTGTCTAGGACGATGAAGTCGACAGTGAAAAGGAACTTGTCGACTTTGGCAAGCACGTCCTCAATGACTCCGCATGGAACTTTAACTGACCGATCAGCTAATTAGAGAGTGACTGGTGTCGGTTTGAGCTCGCCTAACCAAAATTGCTCATACATCGAGTATGGGAGAAGATTGACATTGGCTCTTAGGTCGAGAAGGGCATAATTGATAGAGTGATCGCCGATGACACATGAGATGGTAGGAGTCCCTAGATCTTTAAGTTTGGGGATG